>PVKP010017406.1:0-46217 GCA_004027715.1 Plecturocebus donacophilus
AGGAGATGGTACAGGGGTATGCACCGATGTAGAAGGATTTGTGAAGAGATGTTAGAATTTCCTTGGTTTCGTTTTGAGGGAGGATGAGTTTTTGATTTTTGATTATCCAGTTTCCCTGGAAGGAGGCTCCTTATTGTAGTAGTGAAACTTTTTCAGTGGGGGAATACTGGGGTTGGATTGTGGGGGTGATGAGGAGGAGAGGGGCAGGGGCAGAGGAAAGGGAGTTTTTTTGTTTTAGTTTTTGTTGTTTTCTGCTGCCTCGTCAGCCTTTCTGTTCCCTTTTGAGATTTCATCTGATCTTGTTTCTTGTCCTCAGAAGTGTATAACTCCTGCCTTAACTGGGAGGTGTGCAGCTTGGAGGAGTTGGCAAATAAGGGGACCATTAGTGATGGGGTTTCCTTCCTGGAATGAGAGTAGGACAGTGAGGCATGATAAGGAAAGAGTGTGAGAAAATGGTATTAGATGGCGACATGAGAGGGATTTGGTGGTGAATGAGTGCTAGATATGTCCATCAGCCTCCACAACTGAGACCTGTGAGGGATGAGTTGGTTCTGAAAATTCATGTAAATCCGAGTAGGTGGCCTTGGTATTGATTAAAAAATGTAGCTATTTCACCATTAAAGTTTCTAATTATGCTTTCATGTTTTTTACTGGTTTTATTTATTTTCTCATCATCTTTATTCAGAATCGTCTAATAATCGTTTTTATCTTATATTTATAAACTTTTAATTTTAGAATACTTTTAGATTTACATAAAAATTACATCTTATATCAGTGTAGTAAATTTGTCACAGCTAATGAACCAAAATTGATATATTATTGCTAGGTGAAAATTACACTTTAACCAAATTTTCTTAGTTTTTGCCTAATTTCTTTTTTTCTGTTTCAGGCTTCCATGTGGGATATTACATTACATTTGGTGTTCATATCTCCTAAGCTATTCTTAAATATGATAATTTCTCAGAATTCACTTGTTTGTTACTGAGAGATTTCTTGTTTATTTAATGAGAGTTTTAAGCAATCTTGATCAGGTATTTGATAAAATATGCTCATGTGGAATTTGCTTGATGATTTCCTTATGTTTTGATTGTGGTTATAGGTTTTGGGGATAAAGGTTACAGAGACAAAGTGACCTCCTAATTGTATCAAAGATACATGCTATAAACATGACTTACCACTATTGATATTCATACTTATTACCTGATTGACATAGTGTGTTTCATGTTTATCCACTGTAACCCTTTATTCTCCTCTATATACTATCCTCTTTGAAAGGAAGTCACTATGTGGTCCACACTTAGGCAGTGGGAAGTTATGCTCCACCACTTGGTGGACAGAATATCTACATAAATATCTGTAGTTTGTCTGCATATAAATTAGTCTATATCCCCTATTAAGGTATTATTTAATAACTTATATTAGTATGGAATCAACTTTATTCATTTCTCACTTGTATTTATTTTGTTTCTGAAACTGTTTTAGCCTTGGCCATTGAAAAGTCTTTTATTTGGCTCATGTGTCCCTTTGTCATACCCCTTTTTTGTGGACTTTATTATTATAGTTGTTATATTGAGCATTTTCTTACTTCCTGGGACTATATATTAGATGCTCTAGACTCATCTTGTTTAATTCTTGCCACAGTCTAAGAATCAACTATTTCTCCAAGAATTTCTGATTCCTTTTATTAGGAAAACAGTATTGGAAACCAAGTCTAAGAAGCCAGGTGCACTCGCTACTACTGAGGTGTAGTTTTTAGGTCATCTCTAATGATAGAGCTTGAATATATAATAAGTTAATACACACACACACATAGATGTAATATATATATGTATGCATTATATGTTTATGTAAATATAATGTACATTATATATGTGTGTATGTATGTTTTAATCCATGTATATGCACATATCTATAAATGTTTCTGTATACAAACATCAATATCTTTAGTCAGAGTTGATTTCAAAGAGAAGAATTGTAATATTTTAAATTAGAATTATCCTCTTTTTATCTGTGAGATACATAAATAGAAGAGTGTAGAAACATTAAAGTAGAAAAAAGAACACATAAAGATTATAGTGCACGTGATAAAAATTGTCTCTGTCTGAAATATATTAAGATAAAAAATTTAGTGGATTAAATTCGTTGAAAGAAAGATAACAAAAGAAAACACTCTCAATTTGTCTACCTTGGATAACTAGGCTAGTGTGAAACTTTAGAATATAAGTAACATACAGTTTTTAAAATTTCATTTCAATAGCTTTAGGAGTAGATGTGGTTTTTGATTACATCAATGAATTATATAATGGTGATGTCTAGGATTTCAATGCACCTGTCATCTGAAAAATGTGCATTGTGTGCAATAGGCAGTTTATCATCCTTCCCTCTCCTCCTCCTTTCTGAGTCTCCAGTATCCACTACACCACTCAATATGCCTTCGTGTACCCATAATTTAGTTCCCACTTATGAGTTAGAACATGCAGTATTTGATTTTTGATTCATAGATTACCTCGCTTAGAATAATGGCCTCCAGTTCCATCCTGTTTGCTGCAGTACATTATTTGTTTCTTTTCAATAGTAATATATTATTTAATGCATATATATCATTTTCTTTATTCACAAATCAGATGATAGGCACTTAGGTTGATTCTATATATTTGCAATTCTAAATTTTGCTGTGATAAACATATACATGTGGGTATCTTTTGGATATAGTGACTTCTTTGCTTGGAGGAGATACTCAGTAGCGGGATTTCTGGATAAAATGGTAGATCCGTTATTATTTCTTTGAGAAATCATTATATTATTTTCCTTAGAAATTTTACTAATTTGCAAGCCCACCAGCAGTGTGTAAGCTTTCATTTTCACCACAATTTGTGACAAAGTCTATTATTATTTAACGTTTTAATTATGGCTATACCAGCGGGAGTAAGGTAATATCTCACTATGGTTTTAATTTGCATTTCCATGATGCTTAGTGATGTCTAGCCTTTTTTCACATATTTGTTGGCCATTTTTATTTCTTCTTTTGAGAAATTCTATTTCATGTCATTTGCCTCTTCTTGATGAGATTTTTTTTGTTTTTTTTTTCTTGCTGACTTCTTTGAGTTATTTGTAGATTCTGGATAGTAGTCCTTTATCATATGCAAAGTTAGCAATTTTTTTCCATTCTGTGAGTTGTCTGTTTACACTGATAATTATTTCTTTTGCTGCACAGAGCCTTTTAGGTTAATTAGGTTCCATTTGTTTATTGTGTTTCCATTTGGGGTCTTCACAATAATATTTTTTTTGTAGACCAAAGTCCAGAAGAGATTTTCCTATGTGCTCGTCTAGAATTTTCATAGATTCAGGTCTTATATTTAACTTTAATTCATCTTGAATTAGTTTTTCTATATAATGAGAGACAGGGTCATAGCTTTATTCTACTACATATGGCTATTTAATTTTCCTAGCAACGTGTAATGAATAGGGATGTTCTTTTTCAAATTAATGTTTTTATATGGTTTGTAATATGGTTATGCTTTTTATCCCCTCTCAAATATCATATTGAATTCTAATCTCCATAATCCCCACATGTCAAGGGAGAGACTAGGTAAATGTTATCAGATTATGGGGCTGATGTCCCCCATTCTGGTATCATGATAGTGGGTGAGTTCTCATGATATCTGATGGATTTATAACTGTGTAGTAGTTCCTCCTGTATTCATTCTCTCTCCTACAACTTTGTGAAGAAGGTGTCTCCACCATAACTTTATGTTTCCTGAGACCTCCCTAGCCATGTGGAACTGTGAGTCAATTAAACCTCTTTTCTTTCTAAATTATCCAGTCTTGGGCAGTTTTTTTATAGTTGTGTAAGAACAAACTAATACAGTAAATTGGTGATGCATAGAGTGGAGTGCTGCTATAAAGATACTCTAAAATGTAAAAGCAACTTAGCAACTGGGCAACAGGCAGAGGCTGTAACAATTTAGAGATGCTCAGAAGAAAACAGGAAGATGTAGGAAAATTTGAAACTTCCTTGAGATTTGTTGAATGGCTTTGACCATAATGTTGATAGTGATAATGGACAACGAAGTCCAGGGTAAAGCGGTCTCAGATAAAGATGATAAATTTGTTGTGAACTGGAAAAGATGTGATTTTTGCTATGCTTTAGTAAAAAGACTGGTGGCATTTTGCCCCTGCCTTATAGATCTGTAAAATTTTGAACTTGAGGAAGATGATTTAGAGTATCTGGTGGAAGAAATTTCTAAGTACTAAAATGTTCAAGAGATACCTTGAGTGCTCTTTAAATCATTCAGTTTTATACATTCGCAATGATATGGTTTGGAATTGAAGTTTATGTTCCAAAAATATGCAGCGTGATGCAATAAAAAAGGATAAGTTCATGTCATTTGCAGGGACATGGATGAACCTGGAAACCATCATTCTCAGCAAACTCACACAGGAACAGAAATCCAAACACTGCATGTTCTCACTCATAAGTGCAAGTTGAACAATTAGAACACATGGACACAGGGAGGGGAACATCACACACCAGGGCTTGTCTGGGCAATGGGGAGCTAGGGGAGGGATAGCATTCAGAGAAATACCTAATGTAGATAATGTGTTGATGGATGCAGCAAACCACCATGACAAGTGTATACATCTGTAAGAAACCTACATGCTCTGTACATGTATCCCAGAACTTAAAGTATAATAAAAAAATAAAAATAAAAACTCATTTTCTGGGGAAGAATTCAAGCCTGCTGCAGAAATTTGTGTAAGTAATGAGGAGCCAAATGTTAGTTACCAAGAAAATGGGGAAAATGTCTCTAGGACATTTCAGAGGACTTCATGGCAGCCCATCCCATCACAAGCCCAGAGGTGTAGGAGGAATACTAATTTTGTGGGCTCGGTGAAAGACCTTACTGCTTTGTTCAGTCTCAGGACTTGGTGACCTGCTTCCCAGCCATGGGTAAAATGGGTCAATGTACAGCTCAGACCATTGCTTCAGAGAGTGTAAGCTTCAAGCCTTTGCAGCTTCCACATGGTGTTGAGGCTGTGGCTACACAGAAGTCAAAATTGAGGTTTGGGAACCTCCATCTAGAATTCAGAGGATGTATGGAAACACCTGGATGTCCAGGCAGAAGTTTACTGCAGGGATGGAGTCCTCATGGAGAACCTCTGCTAGGGCAGTGTGGAAGGAAGATGAGGAATTGAAGCCCCCACACAGTCTCCACTGGGATACTGCCTATTGGAGCTCTGAGAAGAGGGCCACTGTCCTACAAACCTCAAAATGGTAGATCCACTGGTAGCTTGCACTGTGTGCCTGGAAAAGCTGCAGACACTCAATGTCAACCAATAAAAGCAGCCAGGAAGAGGATTGTATTCTCAAAAGCCATAGGGTTGGAGCTGTCCAAGACTGTGGGAAACCTATTTCTTGCATTAGCATGACCCGGATGTGAGACATGAAGTCAACAGAGATAAATTCAGATTTAAGATTTAATGGCTGCCCTGCAGTGCTTCAAACTTGCATAGGGACTGTAGCATCTTTGTTTTGGCTAATTTCTTCCATTTGTAATGAAAACATTTAGCCAGTGCCTGTATCTCCATTGTATCTTAGAAGTAGCTAACTTACTTTTGATTTTATAGGCTTCTATAAAAAAAGGACTTGCCTTGTCTCAGATAAGACTTTGAACTTGGTATTTTGGGTTAATGGTAAAATGAATCAAGATTTTAGGAGACTACTGGAAAAGCATAATTGGTGTTGAAATATGAAAGAAACCTGACATTTGGGAGGGTGTGGGGAAAAACAGCAAGGGAGAAAGGACTTACAGAGTGCCTACATAAATTGGTTATGAGTAACATCTAAACAAGGAATAACAAAATGTGGAAGACTGCAGGAGACCTCTGAAGAGGAAGGCCTCTCCATGCCTCATGATCCAGTGCCAGGTGGCCTAGGCTCTATTACCACAAACATTGTGCTAAGACGTAAAACCCCTTTGTAGCACTATGACGTAGCTAGATTTGTAGGCTCCTTGTAAGGGCTGCATTCCATTAGCTGCACATAGATAACAGGTTAAAGATAACCATATGTTCTTGTTTTGTGAAACTCCCAAACCACCACTATTATCAATCTTTAGAATAACACACCAGTTCCGGCTCACTGGTTCACTTCCGGCTCACTGATTCACTCCACCCACTCCCCACCATCACTCCAACACTACCCTATAAAACAAAGTGATTGCAACCAATAAATAGTGTGAATAATCAGAGCTTGGGGTCTTCGCTGCCTTCTCCAGTGTAATAAGTGATGCCCCCCTGGTCCCACTGTCTCTCTTAATCTGTCTTTTACTCATTCCTTTGTTGCCATCAAACTCAGAGTACCCACAGTTGATGTAGGGCTAGCTCCCTGCAGGAGTGTCCAGGAGTGGAATGATGTGGCTAGGCTTTGTATTCTCTCCCAATCCTCATTTTGAATTATAATCCTCATAATCTCCATAATGCCCAAGTGACAGGGGAGAGATCAGGTGGAGATAATTGGATCATGGGAGTGATTTTTCCCATTCTCTTCTCATGATAGTGAGTACGTTCTCATGATATCTGATGGATTTATAAGTATCTGGTAGTTTCTCTGCATTAATTTTCCCTCCTGCCCCTTGTGAAGAATGTGCCTTGCTTCCGCATCACCTTCTGCCATTATTGTAACTTTTCAGAGGCCTCCCCAGCCGTGTGGAACTGTGAGTCTATTAAAACATTTTTATTTCTAAATTATCCAGTCTCTGGCAGGTCTTTATAGCAGTGTGAGAATAGACTAATACATCTTGTCAAAGACCAATTGGAGATAAATAAATATTTAGCCTTATTTCTGGATTCTGATTCTGTTATATTGGTCCATGTATCTACTTTTATACCAATACTATGCTGTTTTTGTTACTGCAGACTTGTAAAAGAATTTGAAGTCAGGAAATGAGATGTCTCCTGCTTTATTCTTTCTACTTAGGATTGCACTGGCTATACATGCTCTTTTTTGATTCCCTATACATTTTAGTATCAAATTTTCTAAACATGTTAAAATAATGTGGGAATTTTTATAGGAATTGCAATGAATATGCAGATTGCTTTAGGCATTATGGTCATTTTCTCAATATTAGTTATTTCAGTTCATGAACATGGGATGTACTTTCACGTTTGTTTCATCTATGATTCCCTATAGCTGTGTTCTTTGGTTTCTCCTTGTAGAGACATTTTTCTCACTTGGTTAAGTATATTCCTTGGAATTTAAAAAATATATAAAGGAATTGAATTCTTGATTTAATTTTCAGTTTAGTCATTGTTGTATAATAGGGCTGCTTGTTTTTGAGGAGTGATTTTGTAACCTGAGACTTCACTGAGTTTATATACGAGATCAAGGAGTTTTCTGGAGGACTCTTTAGGTTTTTCTGGTTATAGAATCATATCTTCAGCAAACAAAGATAGTTTGACTCTTTCTTTGCTAATCCAGATGCTCCTTTTTTCTTTTTTTTTAACTTGCCTGCTTCCTCAGGACTTCCAGTACTATGTTAAAATAGAAGTAGTGAAAGTGGGTACTATTTTCTTGTTCCAGTTCTTAGAGAAAGTGCTTTCAACATTTCCCCATTTAGGAAAATGTTGGCTGTGTGATTTTCACATGCATCTTGTTTTTTCATATGCATCTTTTATTATTTTGGGATATATTCCTTCTCTGCATAGTTTGTTGACTGTTCTTATCTTAAAAGGTCCTGGATTTTATGAAATGCTTTTTTCTACATCTATGGAGATGATTATGTGGCTTTTGTTTTTAATTCTGTTTATGTGATGAATAACATTGTATTGAGTATCTCAAACATCCCCACATTCCTGGAATGAAACCCAGTTGATAATGATGAATCACGTTTTTGACATGCTGTTGGATTCAGTTTGCTAGTATTTTGTTGAAGATATTTACATCTCTATTCATCAGGAATATTCTTCTGTAGTTTTATCTCTTTCATTGTTGTTGTGTCACTTCTTGGCTTTGGTATGAGGATAGTACTGGCTAAATGTAGTAAATCAGGGAAAATTACCTCTTTCTGAATCTTAAAATAGTTTCAGTAGAATTATTATCAATTATTTAAATGTCTGATGTAATTCAGCTGTGAATCAATCTGGCCTAAGGGTTTTTTTGTTGCTGTTGGCAGTTTTTAAATATTGATTTAATCTCACTGCATGTAATTGATATATTCATTATTTCTATTTCTTCCTGATTCAAGCTAGAGGTGGGATTGTATATTTTCAGAAATTTATCCCTTTTCTCCAGATTTTCAAGTTTGTGTTCATAGGAGTGTTCATGGTAGCCTCTAATTATATCTCGTATTTCTGTGCTGTCAGTTGCGATGCCTCCATTTTCACTTCTAATTGAACGTTTTTGAATTGGTCTTCTCTCAGTTAATCTAGATTAATTTTAATTAAAATGGTCTTTTAATTTTATCTTTTGAAAGCACTAGTTTTTGTTTTATTAATTTTTTTGTTTGGGGTATGTGTGTGTGCTTGTATTTTTTCAATTTCCTTTATTTCTCCTCAGATTTTGTTCTTTCTATTTTTTCTGCTAACTTAGGGTTTTGTTGGTTCTTTTCTCTCTAGTTACTGGAGGCATAACAATAGGTTGCCGGTTTGTAATATTTTAGACTGTTTGCTGTTGGCATTCAGCACTATAAACATTCCTCTTAGCACTACTTTTGCTGTATCACACAGGTTTTATCACTGTTATCATTCATTTTGAACTTTTTGGAAACACTTCCATCTTGATTTTATTGTTAACCAGAAAATCATTCAGGAGCAGATTGATTTATTTTCATATGTTTCTATAGTTTTGAATATTCTTTTAGAATTGATTTCTAGTTTTATTCTGCTATGGTCTGAGAAGATACTTGATATTATTTTGACTAAAAAAAATTTATTGAGACTTTTTTGTGGCCTATCACATGGTCTATCTTGCTTCAAGTCCTTGTGCTGAGAAGAGTGCATATTCTTCAGTTCTTGAGTAGAATATTCTGTAAATATCTGTTAGGACCATTTGTTCTAGACTGCAGTTTTTAAGTACAGTGTTTCTTTGTTGACTTTCTCTCTCAATGATCTATGTAGTGCTGTAAGTGAAGTGTTTATGTTCTCCGCTATTATTGTGTTTCTGTTTAACTCTTTCTTTAGGTTTAGTCATGCTTTATGCACTCTTTCTGGAATTATGTGCATATGTTTTTAGGATTGATATATCTTCTTGTTGAGTTGAACTACTTATAATTATATAATGACCTTCTTTGTCTTTTCTTTGTTAATTGTTGTTGCTTTAAAATCTGTTTTATCTAATATAAGAATAGCTACTCATATTTGCTTTTGGTTTCCATTTGCATGAAATATCTTTTTTCACCTCTTTACTTTGAGTGTATAAGATTCCCCATGTGTTAAGTGTGTCTCCTGAAGACAGTAAATATTTGGTTTGTAATTTTTTAATATACTCTGCAAATCTGTATCTTTTAAATAGTTAGATCATTTATATTCAACCTTAGTATTAAGATATGAGGTACTGTTACAGTCATCATGTTCTTACCTAATGACTTTGTATTCTTTATAGCATTATTGTTTTATTAGGCCTGTTAATTTTGTTGTTTCAAGACTTTCTCTTCTGGTACATGTTGACATTTTGTTTCGAGATTTAGAACTCCTTTTAGCATTTCTTGTAATCCTGGTCAAATGTTGATAAATTCTCTCAGTATTTGCTTGTTTAGAAGAGATATATTTTTTCTTCATTTATGAAATTTAGTTTTGTTGGATACAGACTTCTTAGCTGGGAGTTATTCTACTTAAGGAGACTGGAGATAGAACCCCAATCCCTTCTAGCTTGTAAGACTCCTACTGAGAAGTCTGCTACTAGCCCGATAGGTTTTCTCATATAGGTTACCTGATGCTTTTGTCTCACTGCACTTAGAATTATTTTCTTCATAGATGTAGATAGCCCAAAGACCACATGCCTTGGTGATGTCCTTTGTGCAGTGACTCTCACAGGAGTTCTTTGAGCTTCTTGTATTTGAATGTCTAAATATTTAACAAGGCCAGGAAAGTTTTTCTCAATTAGTCCCTCAAATAGATTTTCTAAACTTTCTGCTCTCTTTTCAACCTCAAGAACATTTATAGGTTTGGCCTTTTTACATAATCTCATATTTCTTATAGACATTGCTCTTTATTTTTAATTTTTGTTTGATTGGGTTAATTGAAAGTCATGTCTTTGAGCTCTGAAATGTTTTCTTCTATGTGATGTACTCTATTGTTAAAATTTTCCACTGCATTTTGTAATTCCCTAAATGTGTCTTTTATTTCCAGAAGTTCTGATTGAGTAACATGAGTTTTTAAGAGTGAGATTTCTTTGTCTTTTTTTTTTCTTTTGTAAAGAGTAAAAGTCTGCTTGCCTCTGAGATGACTCAGTACAGAAGAGTATAGATATATTCAGAAGTATAAGTAGAGCTGGAGATCTGGTTCAAATTTGCTTGGTAATCTCTTGCACCATATGAACAAGGACAAAACACTTGGAAATGAAAAAAATTAAAAAAAAATAAAGACTAAACTTTTTTAGTGTTTTCCATCTTTAATTTTATTTAATAGAGGACTGTATAAGCACTGAAAAGGGCAATATTATCAGGTTTAATTTACTTTTTCAAAGTTTTTCCCCCAGTTTTATTGAAGCATACTTGATAAATAAAATATGTATATATTTAAAATGTACATGATGTTTTGATATATGCATACAATGTAAAATGATTACTCTCATCTATCATCTCCCATAGTTACACTATGTTTTAATGTGTGTGTGTGTGTGTGTGTGTGTGTCTGTGTGTGGTGAGAGCACTTAAACTTACTGCTCTCTGCAAATTTCAGGTATGTAATAAGAGTATAATTAACTTTAGTTACCATGCTGTAATTACATTTCTAGAAATTATTTATCTTGGATAACTGAACTTTGAAACAATTAGGCCAACCATACCTACTTTTTTCCATCCCAACCTCCAACAACCACCATTTTACTCTACTTCTATAAGTTGGACTTTTTCGGGTACTACATATGAGTAAAATCATGCAGTATTCATCTTTTGGTCTCTGATTTATTACATGTAGCATAATGTCCTCTGGGTTCATTCTTGTTGTCACATATGATAGGATTTTTTTTTATGAAGCTTGGATAATACTTTATTGTCTGTGTGTGTACCAAATTTCTTTATCCATCCATTTAGTAACCAATATGTAGGTTGTTTTCATATTTCTGCTATTGTGAATAATGCAGCAAAGGACATGACATGCAGATATCTCTTTCAAGATACTGATTTTATTTCCTTTGAATACATATCCATAGCTGTGACTGCTGGATCATATGAAAATTTTATTTTTAATTTTTTGCAGAACTTTCATATGTTTTCCATTATGGCCATACCAATGTACATTCCCATTAATAATATATAAGGATTATATTTTCTCTACATTTATGACTGTTCTCTTTTACATTTTCTGATAATTGCCTTTTAGTCAAATTTTTTAGAATAATAACTCAGAGATCAACTCAGATTTCTTCAATCCTTAAAACTGAGATGAACTTTTGGGTTCATTACTACTTGTTGTCATGCAATGTTCAATTCCAAGTCAATAGTTCTGTATTCCACATGATCACAATTAAAATATGGCTACAATGCATTCAGTTCAGTCTCTTACACAGGAGCTTAATGTGTGAAATATTGCTAACTTTATTTATCTCTAAATTTTATTATCTCTTAATTTATTAGACTTGACTATACATATTTTGGGATGATATTAGGAGTGTGTTTCATCATTAGAAGTAACTTCGAATAATATGTTAATATCTCTACCCATAAATATTTTTAAATAATTTTGAATAATTATTAAATTCAATCCGTGAATGTGCCCCTGGATGGATTTAATTAAATACATACTCAAAATTCTTACCTCTCATATGTGGTAAATGCAATTCATGGTGTTTGAAGCAGGCTATCTTTATCTTTGTTGAGTTATAAATCCACCCTTGGTGTATTTGGCAGCATTTTCATGTTTTCAGAAGTAACGTCTCTTCGTGATATCTGTAAATGCTTTTTCAGGTGTTTCTAAAATGTGACAAATGATTACAATAATAACGTAAATTCTTACTTGTCTCCTTGCCTTGACTATGTTGGATCAATGATAGTTGAAATAGAGACAAGTTAAAGGGTCTCTAGGACTTTTTTTGGATGAAAGGCTTACATTTCATTCTTTATCTCATCTTGTTTCTGAAAACTAACTCCAAATGACCTAGCCTACTCTCTGCACTATGCCACCATAAAACAAAAGTCCTAGAGTAGTTAATGCAAGTATAACACTTAAAGCAGCACCTGATGTATAATCCCATTCTATAAGTGTTACTGATCAGTACTTCTGATGGACACTATGTAACACAAAGCTACTTCTCAATTTCAGCTATCCAATAAGATATTAATTAGTCAAGTACTTGTAGATGTCATTAGTTCCTTCTTTTTTGGTAAATGTTAAATCTAAATTATTTATTATTAGTAATGGTTATGAGTTCTACTTGATATTTTCTAAAATAAAAATATTCTGTATAGTTTAGGTGACTCATTCTAACTAAAAGAAATACTCTAGAAACTAAAAAACCAATAATTGATAACTATAAAGAAAGTAGTATTTACAATTGCCAGAAATAAATAGGCAGTAAATATTTAAATGCAGTAATATTAGACATACTTAGGTTAAAGTACGTAATGTTTGCTAAAAATTGATTAATTTTCTGATATTTTTTCTGCATATGTCTCCATATAATTTTTAAAACCTACTGAAATTTAACTTTTATCTATAGGAAATACAACTTCTGATGGTCTAATGATTTCTGTTTCTTAAACTTGCAAATGTTTTTTGTTTTTTGGGTTTTTTTTTTTGAAACAGTCTCGCTCTGTCGCCCAAGCTGGAGTGCAGTGGCGCAATCTCAGACTCAGCATCCGTGCCGGGCTAATTTTTCGTGGAGACTGAGTTTCATCATGCTAGCAAGGCTAGTCTTGGACACTTGACCTCAGGCAATCCGCCCACCTTGGGCTTCCAAAGTGCTGAGATTACAGGTGTGAGCCACTGTACCTGGCCACAAATGTTTGCTTTTATCAAAAAGATACTTTCAAAAATTTGTGAACATATAAACATATGTTTTATTGAATATTAAGCTTAAAATACTAAGCTGACACTAATAACTAACTCTCATACGTGTAAGATCCTTTCATGCCTTGATATCTTTTAAAAATATATTCAGTTATGTGCCTCATTAAGAACCATATTTTTCAAGATAGATTAATTTTTCTCAAGTACAAAATTTCTCACCATTTGAGAGAAAAATGAGTGCTCTTATATTGTACTGATTGCTATCCTAAAATTCCTGACATCATTGAAAACTATTTTTATGAAATAAATTCTTACCTAAAAGTTCAGTATATCAGTTTACTACTAGCAATATACCTTACACACTGATTTTTCCCTTAACCTGGTTATGGAGCTTTATAAACAAATAACACAAATAAAAGGATGCATTTTATTAGTATAATAAGAGGTATTTTGCATTTGTAAGATACATTATCCATGCTTTGAATTACATAGAATTCAATAGTTTTTCTCTGGTTTGTGGTAGGGTTATAGAAAATGATTATATAAATTACATATTTATATGGTATATTTTATTCTTTGGTATGTATAAACTGTAAGAACAAAGAGATTGTATTCACTTATGCTACCAAATGTCCTTTCATTTAAATATTGATTTTATAAAACAGTTAAACACCTATGATTGTATTGTATTGTATTCTCATTATTAAAAGAAAGCTACATGTTAGGCCACTAAGAAGAGTCAATATTTTGACATTTTTAATTAGATTTGGGGAAAAAAAATCTAACATGTTTTTGCAGTGAGTGTCCATGTAAGCCTATATGTTTCTAAAAATTAGTAAAATAATGTTTTATACCAATAGAATATCTCTTACCTGAAGTGCTTGGGACCAGAAGTGTTTCAAATTAAGAATTTTTAGAATTTTTGAATATTTGCATTTACCTAATGAGATATCTTGGGATGACATCCAAGTCTAAACATAAAATTTACTTATGTTTTATACATACACCTCTTACACATAGCCTAAAGATAATTTTATACAATACTTTAAATAATTTTGTAAATAAAACAAACTTTTGATTGCAACTCCTTACATTAGGTCGGATGTGAAATTTTTTGCTTATGGTGTTTGCATTTTGTAGCATTTTGAGTTTCAGAATTTAGATCAGAAATCCTCAACCTGTATAGACTTTGAGAAGTAAATTACAGTCAGTGTTTTGGTGGCAGGGAGTTGTCTCTGTTAGGTGATGGGTAAAATATATTCTTGACACAAATTTTATTCAAGTTTATTTTCAGGGTAAAATAGAAAAGCTAAGCTCACTTGAAAAAAAAATCTCTAGAATTTTCAATGTCTGATTTCAAAGTGCTACAAAAAGCAGAGGATTCCTCTCAACAATGCTTGTCCAAAAGAAACATTTTCACTTCGGATAAAATTAAGATGGCAGGAAAGCATTAAGTGTCTGTCTCCTCACCTCCAACACAAAGAGTAACTTAAAACAGAGGTTTGTTGAGAGTAAAGCCCTTGGTGTGTTATTCATTTCATCTAGCTCAAATCAAATAATTCAAAGCATAGCTCGCTTGCTTTCAAGAATAGCTTGCTAGGAAATATCTTTATCCAAAAATGTTAACAACTCATCTAGGCAACAGATGCCTGGATATATTTAAAGAGTTGTTTGGAAAAGTCATAACTTTTTTGAAATATTGAATCATTTTTGTAAGAACTGGTGACATCTAAGCTACTAATGTCTATTTTTATCTTGTAAGTATTTTCTTCTTTGTAATGTATAAGTGAAAATAAAAAGTACTAAGATTGACATTTTCATTGTAAATGAAGATTTGTTTTTCTCCTTTTCTAAGTTTTTTCATTTTTGTTTTTACTAAGGTGTCTTTGTCTTAATGGTATCATATATGCCATTTTGCAAAGAAGTCTAATTGAACTTTCTTGTCTCTCAAAACTCCAAATGATGGAATAGCATTTATAGCAGAATCTGCATAAAACCCTGTAGCTACTATGTATAATATTTAAGTAAATTAGTGCTGTGAGACGTGTGGATGTATTTGCCTGTGGAGATATGAGATTTTTTTTAAGAAAGCGCAGTTCTGGACTTTGTGGTTGTCTGTCAAAACACTGAGAATAAAAGAAGGAATGTATCCTCTAATCTTTGCAGTACATTCATATAGGACTTTGTTGCATTTTAATTTTTTTTTCTCAAGTTATCTCAGTCCCTACCCCGATTTGTCTATTCAGCTGTTGCTTTGTATTCTAGATAATGAAACTAAAATATCCAAATATCCACAGCTATATTAGGTACTAAGTTAGAAGTAAGGATGTTTCCTTTTTCTCTGAGGCCTAAAAATAATGAAAGGTTAAGTACTGCCATAAACCTAGACCGAGATAATCAGGCCTTATATGCTTGAATGTACATGCTTTGGTGTGAGTTATAAATATAGTTAAATGTATGAAACCAGATAGAGAATGGTATTCCCAATAACTACAGAGAGGAGTATTTCCTAATTAGAAAACTGTCAGAGTAGAAGAGACCAGACTATACTCACTAGTAAAATCCTAAATCTAAATATTCATCCCAAAAGTTGGATCTTTTGTTTTTGTTTTTGTTGTGTTTTGTTTTGTTTCATAGATATTTTTTAACTTTTAATGGCAAAATATAATAATAGAAAACTGCATATCTTAATGGAGTATTGAAAAGTGAATACACTTTAGATATTTACTTCTAGGAGTAAAAGTTGAATCTTAAAAGCATTTTTGTTATTTAAATTTTGAACATTAGAAAAATTGAGGCACAACATTATTAGTAACAGTTCTTATCGTGCATGAGGAGTACAGAGAGGGAAATAAGAAGTTCACTATTCTTAAGGCCAACCTCATGCAATAACTCTGGGCTTGAAGATAATACTCCCTGGGCTTAAATTTATCTACTAAAGGGCTTTAATGAGTTCATTTCTCACCACTGTAAACAGAAAATGAAACAAGGTATTGTCACATCAAAGTGACTACATGTGTGTTTTAAAATGTTTTGGATTTGTCTTCCAAGACTGCGACCTCAGAGTCCAAAGTACAGCTGAAACAATTCACCATGTTTATTTAAGTATGGCATCAATATAACTCCTAAGTTGCTGAAGTTATGTTTTAAGGGAGTTAAAATTATTTTTAATGTTGAATGAGATGGTCATTGGAGTTTCAGTTCATAGTCCAAGGGAAATTTAGAAAATTGTATGGAGATTAGAGACATACACTTTGGAACAACTTCTATCTAGAACCAACTATTTCAGACAAAAAGCAAAGCAGTATATAATTAACTATAAAAAGGATATTCAGTGTAAATTTGCAGACTGCAAGCCTTTGTGAAAATACAAGTTATTTTTATTAGTTAATAAAGCCTTTTCTCAAATTAACCATCTATATAGGTTTCATTGCAGACTAAGATTTTGTTCTGAAATAAATTTTGGAGCCACATGCTATAGAACTAGACATTAGAGAAAAATGTGCAGACAATAATATTATACATGCAAAAAATATATAAAGTAGGGTTTGTAGGCAAAGAATCAATGAAAATAAAGTTGCTAGGTCAAAATTGCAAATAATGTCACCATCCTTGGTCTTGTGGTAGACTAATTGCATCTTAAAGCAGAATTAACATGATGATAGGCATTTTTGTTATTCGTATTTTGAATGCATTATTCCAAATAACAACTTAGAAGAGAATAGTACTGTTAAAACATTGAGGTTTAGGTTCGATGTTTTACAGACAGCCCTACTGCCAACACAGGTTATATCAGCAACTGAAGCAGATGATTTGGGAAGCAAATTAGGACCAAACTTAATGAGAGAGTTTAAGATCCAAAAGAATTGAAGAGGCAAGTCACCTACATGTTCTCTGTAAATTCACATCTGTTTATAATTTAATTCTGAAAAAAAAATCCTCTGAGAAGATTTTATTTCTGAATATGAACCAAAATTAAAAACGTAAACTTGAAGAACCAGAGGTGAAGCTCATATGATTCAGAATCCCAAGTCCAATTTCCTGGTACATGCATCCTGAATTGGGGAGATAACTAACTAGGTTCCCTTCATAGAATTAATTTGCTTTTGGCCAGTAGTTACATTTTTGTTGTTAGGTAGAGATGTTTATTCTGTCTTCATTTCCGTTGTATTTGACATGAGTGATCTTGACATGAGTGACCTTGCTGTCCTCTACCAACCCCTTACAATTTACTCATTTTTATTTTCTCTAACACTTCTTCCTGTTTTGTTATCTGCCTTTTGCTTGCTTTTCTTTTTATCCTATGCAGACTCATTGTCCTTTCTTTGTCCACAGCACATTCAAAGTTCTCAAAGTAGAACTTCCATAATGATATCCCTGGGTAGTATCATGTACTAAAGACTTAAATAATCCCATTCTTGGTAATTCCATTTTCATCCAAGACTTTCCTAACTGCCTATTTGTAGATAGTTCATAAACGGAATATGTTGAGAATCAGATCTTTATTTTCAACTGTTTCTTACTCAATACATTATCCATCATGCCTTAAGATATGAATAATTAAACTTTCCCGGATGTGAATCTCTCCTTATAGTCCACATTTAAATCATTGAAGCTATTGTCTATACAATTTCAAATGCAGTGATGTAGGATTCATTCATGACACCTACTTCTCTCTCCAACCCCATATTCACATACTTAATCCAATACTAATTCTTTTATTTTTGTTTTAGATTATTCTCAATCTGTTAGCATTTCTCAAGTTCTACAAATATGCTCATTCATTGCTATTATGCCATAACTAGACAATGTTGGAGATTTCTCACAGAGGCCTTCTTTCAATTCTTTATTCCGTGTACTCTTTCACCAGAGTAGCTTTCATATGAAATTCCTTGCAACTATAATCTTTCTTTTCCTCTTCGAAAAAGTAACTCTTTTTCTATTCTACAGTTCTCAGCCTAATTACAAAATGCCTTTTTTCTTTGAGTGCTTTTCTATTAATGTTTAAAAATGTTAGACTTTTTTTTTTTGACAGAGTCTAGCTCTGTTGTAAGGCTGGAGTGCAATGGCGCGATCTTGGCTCACTGCAAGCCCCACCTCCCAGGTTTAAGAGATTCCCCTACCTCAGCCTTCAGAATAGCTGGGACTACAGGCGCATGCCACCATGCCCAGCTAATTTTTGTACTTTTAGTGGAGATGAGGTTTCACCATATTGGCGAGGATGCTCTCTATCTCTTGACCTCGTGGTCTGGCCGCCTCTGCCTCCCAAAGTGCTGGGATTACAGGCGTGAGCCACTGCACCCTGCCAAAAGTTAAGACGTTTTTGTATGATTGTATGATTCCTTCATTACCAAATGTAGAATAAACTATAAAATATGTTATTAAAATTCTAACATTCAAGCAGTTCAATCATTTCCAAGTGTGGTCAATGCGAAACATAAATCCTTGAACTACATGTGTTCATTAATTTATTAGTTCTTCCAACAGATATTTTCTAACAACCTGTTATGTCAGGAGAATTTTTCTAGGCAATTAGGGATATATCAGTGACTGCAACATATTTTAGCTTGCAGTTTAGTGAAAGCAGACTGATAATAAAATAAGTAACTATTTATGTATGTATACATATACAGAAATTATATTATTTGTGGAGAAAAAGAGGTAAGAAAGATAGAGAGAGAGTTGGGGTGATGAATTTGAATAGGGGAATCAGGAAATCTTTCCTGTGAAGGTGATGTTTGGGGTAAGGCTGAAGTGTTAAGCTGAGCTATGTGAACATCTGGGAAAAGTGCCTTCTAGGCAAAAAGAATTGCAGATACAAAGGCAAATACACAACAGGTCATAGGTGACTATAGCGACTGCTGTTTCTGTTGACTTTTAATTTCCAGGGAGCCAGTTTTTCCTGCTGTGTGATTTTCACTGATTCCGGTTTTTGTTTTGTTGTGGTGAAAAATGTATTGTTATTTCTATGTGTTTGAAATCATCTTGCTTTATTTTTTCCTATCATTTCTACTTTTATACATTTTCCATGAACATTTAAGCTTATAATTAATTCTATTCTATGTTAATTTAAATAATATATGCTGTTTTATAATGGTCACATTACATACTTTGTAGTTGGTTTAAGTAATAGAAATATTAAGTAGTCATTACCTTTTTATTATTTTCTAAATAAAATGTACTGAATAATCAATAAAGTACTATGATCACAATTATGTTTCTATTATTCAGATTTTGCTTTTAGTTGAAAATTCTAATCACCTTCATTCCTTACAATTACTACAGTAGTAAAGGAATATATGTAGGTATGTTTGTGTATATATATAAATATATATATGTACAAACACACACATATAAGTATTCAAAATATTCTAGCTTACATTTTAGTGAAAATAAATGTATAATAAAATGAATAAATATATAGGTATCTTTACAGCAACATAAAGTATATAATTTATGGAGAAAATAAAGGAGGTAAGAAAAATACTGCTGAGGTGAGCAATTAGAATAGGAGGATCAATTTTAATAGAAGGCTTTCCAGAGAAGGTGATGTATACTATATAAATAAATAAATGTCTGTAATATAAATACTATTTGTAAATAAACAATAAAATATACTATACTCAATTACTAGACTATAATTACTAGACTATAAACACTATATACTGTAAGTTACTAGACTATAACCACTATATACTATACACTACATATACTATACTATAAATGTTATAGTATATTATTATAGTAGAGTAAGAAAAAGTGACTAAAGTATATATAATATATATAATAATGCATATTTTATATATATTACATATATAAGACATATTTTTAAATCTCCCAAGAAATTAAGTATTATAAGGAGTTTTTATATTTGCTCAATATATTCCTATATATCTCTCCTCAAATCTGTTTTCTTTCACTTTAGACTAGTTTATCCTTAAGTACTTTTAGGTAATTTTGTTTGTTTCATTTTATTCAGGAAATATTCTCAGTTCCCTAAAGATTTTTCCCCTGTGTTTGAAAAATATGTGCATGTCAAATTTTATTTAATTAAAAAAATGGCTGGGTATAAAAACAGGCAGTTTGTGGAATTTGGTTACTATGCCTCACTGAAAAAGGTTCGAGAAAGCCTACAAATCCATGACTAATTGCAAAGGGTGTGAGAAGCATAGAACTTGGTAGCTAATTTTTTGTAACAATTATGAATTGCTGCATGGGGAAGTGTAATTTGTTGGTGGACTATCTCTGCCAACAAACCTAAGTCCATAGCTAAGTCTGATCATCATTCATCATAGGATTGGACTGGTTCTTTATTAACAATATGATGTTGACAACAGATTTGGGAGGAAAATGATAAGTCAGAGAAAGCAAGTATCTTAAATTGGTTTTCTTTGGCTCTAAATCTTTTACCAAATTTTCCTAGTGATACATTCTCTCAGGGATACCTGATCTCTGTGTTCTCCAATCTTCTCCCAAGAAGGACCACATAATTTACTGGGAATATGAAGCACTGTGTTAGACAGACTGTGAAGTTACTTAGAAAGCTGTTCAGATCTCTTAAGATAATTATAAATGACACCTGCAGCTTATATTTCTACCTGTCACTTTCATCCCGGCTTCTTACACTGACATTCTGTTTTTGGTCTCATCTTCAATCACTACTAGCATATTGCAGCATGAAACAGAGTTAAGGGAGAGTATCATGTTTTTTCTGAACTGAATAAACTTGTTTTCTAGGTAAGATATTGCTATGAAGGCCATAGAATAATATGAAAATATATCTTGGGAAATTTTATTTTTAAATGTGTAAAAACTGTGTAAATATTTTTGTACCTTTAATCTTCTCATAAGTAGGTAGATTTGCATTTTAGTTTTAAAGTGTTACTTTTTGAATTTGGGGTATATAAAATAATTCCAAAGTTCCCCAACAGCTTAAAATCTAAAAGTTACTATAAGACATTTCCATGCTGCAGCAAATGTATAAGCTTCTCTATGGCAAATGAAAGATGTTTTTTCTCTTTTTATACTAAAGTGCCTGGAAATATTTCCTTTGTTTGTTTTGTGAATATAAAACTCAAATCCTGGTTACAGTTTGATAAATGAAAATAGATAAAGGACATCCTAAACAGGGAAAATATGAAGTAAAAAAATTAAATGTATAATTCCATAATGAACGTTTAGACATAATCAACCTACATATATTTACTATACATATTTAGCAATATTTGCAAATATATATGTGTATTCAGCAAGATATGTAAATATATATACATCTATTATAGATTTCTTCAATATATGTAGGTTATTTATCTCTAAGTACTATTATATATATATATACATATATATAAAGTAGACTAGATAGATATTTGACAATAAATATAGAGGTTAATGTAGATTTAAATGTAGATAGGTAGATAAATTACCAAAAAAAAAAAATGGAAGTAGAAACTCAAAACTAAATACATTTAGTATATGTGGTCAAGATGAATCTCTATCTAGGTTGACATTAAAAAAAAAACTTATTGCTTTTTAAGGGTTATTTATCAGAGAAGAGTTTGGTGGCAAAGAAAGTCTTGCTTTTCTTTGCAAATATAAAATATGAAAATAAAAGATTACTGTGAGCAAGAAGAAAGAATAAAAAATAGTCTTCCCCAAATGAATCTATGCTTTAGTGAAGGAAGTAAGCATTTGAGTTATAATTGTTACTCAATAAATCTGTAAAATATCAATGGTGTGAAAACAACTGAATAGACAGGGAATTAAAGAGTCAAAATGGTTGGTTTTAAATTTTACTTTGCTAATTACTAGTTGTACACACATTGATAAATTGCTTTGAGCTTTGAACTTAATTTTCTCACTGACTGTATAAGTTTCTTTTGGCTGTCATAACAAATTACCACAACATTGTTAGATTAAACAACAACAATTTATTATTTCACAGTTCTGGAGGCCAAAAGTCATAAATAAATATCAGTAGGCCTGTGATCTCATCAAAGGATCAATGGGAGTAAACTTCCTTTCCTCTTCAGCTTCTGCGAGCTCCAGGAGTTTCTTGCCTTGTAGCAGCATAACTCCGATCTGTGCCTCCATCTTCTCAAGGCTTTGTCTTCTTCATCAGTATATTTTTCTCTTCTATCTCTTACAAGGACACTTACTATTGGATTTCAGGCCCACTCTATAGTCCAGTATAATAACATCCCAAAAATCTTTAGCTTGATTATTTCTGCAAAGACATTTGATATAGTTTGAATATTTGTTCCCTCCAAATCTCATTTTGAAATACAATCCCCAATTTTGAAAGTGAGACCTAGTGGGGAATATTTGTGTCATAGAAACAGTTGCTTCCTGAATGGCTTTGTGCCCTCCCTGTTGTGTAATGGGTAAGTTCTTGCTTTACTAGTTTGTGGGAGGTCTGGTTGTTAAAGATTCTGAGACCTCTCTTTCCCTGTAACACATCATCTCCCATTGCCTTCTGCCATGGGTAAAAGCTTTCTGAGGTCCTCACCAGAAGCCTGCAGGTGCTGGTACCATGCTTCTTGAATAGCCTTTGGAACTGTGAACCAATTAAACCTCTTTCCTTTATAAATTACCCAGTCCCAGGTATTTCTTTATAGCAATGCAAAATAGACGTTTTTCAACCTCTTTTTCAAATTAGGTCACATTCATGGTTTTGAGAGGTTAGGACATATATTTGGGTGGGCGTTCTTTTAATTCACTATGCTGACACATATTGGGAATCACAATACTTTTGCAGAGAACATGATATTATTTTTCCTAGCATTTCTGTATATATCTGTAACTCTTATTTTGAGAGTTCTGTAGGCCTCTTATCAAATATTCTGTTGGTTAAGCTGAAAATAGGGTAAATATCAGTCTATTCAGAATCCCCAAAAAATGCTCTTGGGAAATTGATATTCTCTTTTTAAGAATATGACTAGCCTTAAGGACAATCAAATATAAAATTTGCTAGTGACTAATTTTTTTACCCCTTGATTTAAGTATGACTCAAAATAAGGTGAACAAAGGAGTAAAATACACCTGAGAAATGTTTAAAGCAGCCCATATTCTTTTTTTTAAAATTGCATTTTAGGTTTTGGGGTGCACGTGAAGAACATGCAAGACCGTTGCATAGGTACACACATGGCAGTGTGATTTGCTGCCTTCCTCCTCATCACCTATATCTGGCATTTCTCCCCATGCTATCTCTCCCCAACTCCCCACCCCCCCACTGCCCCTCCCCTTCCCCCCCTGACAGATCCCAGTGTGTGATGCTCCCCTCCCTGTGTCCATGTGTTCTCATTGTTCAACACCCACCTATGAATGAGAACATGGGGTGTTTGACTTTCTGTTCTTGGGTCAGTCCATGGTATATATGTGCCACATTTTCCCTGTCCAGTCTATCATCGATGGACATTTGGGTTGGTTCCAGGTCTTTGCTATTGTAAACAGTGAAGCAGCCCATCATACTCCTGTACCCACTTCTGACTCTACTTATTCTTCTTTTGAACTTGTCAGATAAATAAGGAAATAGACCCCTTCCTCAGATTATGTTGCTAGAACTTGAATTTCTGTAGTATATAAATGTTTCCGTAAATGTTAAGATTGTATGTGAAAAGAACATAGCATGGTGTTTAAGAAAAATAATTTTTCTTTCCATTATAAAGTATGCCCATTTACATGTCACACATGTTGGTTTTCTACATTTTCTCCCAGAGTACAAAGAAAAGGGAATTTCTATGAGAAATGGTACCAACATAATTAAATGATTCATTTGTTGACCTATTGTTTTGAAAAGAATTTTCTTACCACTTTTGTTTAGTGTAGTTAATCCACAAACTTTACTTGACCACAAAAAGCAATTGTCTTTGAGAGTGTCAAACAAAGACCTGATGAACAGGGAACTTTGTTCAGTTGAAGTGGTTATAGGAGCCTATCAGCATGTCTACTGTTCCTTTCATTAATCACCTGCCAGTAAAAGTCACTGACATGCCTACAAGATCCCTTAATGCACCTGGTACAAAATACATGGTGCTTGATCAGTCTGTAGTACTTGATGTATGTATGTATGTCGTTTTGGTACACAGGAATATATATCTTAATAGCAGTAATATTTGTTGCTAAAACAAACACTTTTGAAACACCACTGTAATGCTGGGATATATCAAGCACTCTTTATGTTTCTTAATTCTGTCAAATCAGTAACAGATATTGAAATCCACCTTTAAGTTGGTCATGCAAACAATTTGTATGTTCACATGAAATTTTATTTCAAAACATATTTAATTTACAAATGCTTTTTGTTTCCTTTCAACACAAAGAGTTATTAGGGATCAATTTGTAGAAGATGGCATAACCATATGTAAAATTGATTACATGGAAAAATCATCACCATGAATCATATTTATACATTTTTCACTGAAACTTTTAGTTTAAAATTTAGTTACCTGTACTTAATAGTTTAACAAATATTTGTCTATAAAACTATCAGTGCATTACCAAAAATAAAGAAAATCAGCTAAACTTCATTAATCTAATATATAAAGTATCTGCAAATACTAATATATGAGTTTCAGTTAGCCATTGAGCTAAGAGTTATGCATAAAAGGCCCAGACAATTAATAGATATGGTAAACGATTATTCCCAATTTTTAAACAGATAATGTTTATTAATATTAGTGCTTGTAACTGAAATAAGCTAATCAATAATTTGAAATTTCAATGTTAACATACAGAAAAAATAGCCACTAATATTATTTTTTGAGTACTTCTCATTTAAAAATTCTTAATTATTTATCATCAAGCTAGATAATTAAAGATATAAGTATTTTAACATTTTAATCATTTTTTATCAGTTACACTGCTTATGCAGCCTGTAATGAAAATACACACACACACACACACACACACACACAAAACACATATATGGATTTGATAATTCTCTTGAAAGAAGCTTTAAAAAATTGATACAGAATTATAATTTATTTTTATGCCATGAATATGAGTATAAACCTTAATGAAGTCAAGGAATAGATACAAGGATATTTGTGTAAAGGTAATTATGGGCTAAATAAACAAGTTCAGTGGCTTCACAGAGAAGTGTATTTGATCCATTCTCTGGACTCATAGTTGACTGGTGATGCTGGGGTTCTCAGAGATCTGATCTGAAAACAAAGACAAAGAACACTAATAAAAGAGGCCAGTCTGTTGCAGTAAGAGTGGAAAGAGGGAAATCAGTTAGGAAGCAATTAGGTATTGTAATTCAGCCAAGAGAGGAATGTCACTGGGACTAGAGTCTGGTTTGGGATTTGGTGAAAAGTTCATAACTTTTTTAAGATAAAGTATCCGTGACTTTTTTTTATTAATTGGCTGTTGGTACTAGCAGAAAGAGGGGAGCCAAGGATGACTCGAGGTTTTCATCTAGAGGTAGAGGCTATACAGATGCTTCACTAAAGATGGGAACTGTAATGGCAGCCAATAATTTTCTACGAAAACCAGGATTTCAACAGATTAAGTCTGAGATGTTTTTCAGACATTCATGTTGAAGTGTCTAGCAAATACTTACATATATTATTAAGAATTTCAGAAGATATAAATTAGAAGCCATCATTTGGACTGGATCAGATCACCAAAGCTATACTGTACTATATCGTAGTCCATGTGACCATAATATTTAAGTAGAAATTAATCAAAGTTAAACAAAAATATAAAATTCAGTTCCTCAGCTACATTTCTTACATTTCAAGTGTCTAATAGTCACAAGTAGCACTGGTTACCATATTTAACAGTGTGGAATATTTTTATCAACACTGAGCTCTGTATACAGAGATACTATAGCTTTTGATGAAATTTTTTTTCTCTCTCTCTTTAAACTCCATTTGTCACTGTGATGATTAATGTTGAGTGTCAACTTGATTGGATTGAAGGATGCAAAGTATTGTACGTGGGTGTGTCTGTGAGGGTGTTGCCAAAGGAAATTAACATTTGAGTCAGTGGACTGAGAGAAGCAAACCCACCCTCAATCTGGGGAGACACCGTCTAATCAGCTGCCAGTGTGGCTAAAATGAAGCAGGTAGAAGTTGGAAAGACTTCACTTGATGAGTATTCTGACCTTCATCTTTCTTCACTTCTAGATGCTTTCTGCACTCAAACATTGGACTCCAAGTTCTTCAGCTTTTGACCCTTGAACTTACACCAGTGGTTTGACAGGGGCTCTTGGTCCTTTGGCTACAGACTGAAGGCTGCACTGTAGGCTCCCCTACTTTTGAGGTTTTGAAACAAACTGATCCACCACTGGCTTCCTTACTCCTCAACTTTCAGATGGTCTGTTGTGGGAATTTGCCTTGTAATCCTGTGATTTAATTCTCTTTAATAAACTCCCTTTCGTATATAAATATATCCTATTATTTCTGTCCCTCTGGAGAACTCTGACTAATACAGCCACTCAATTAATAAGTAACTTTGACTTAAAATATTTGATAGTGGTTAGGTGCGGTGGCTCACGCCTGTAATCCCAGCACTTTGGGAGCCCAGGGTGGGCGGATCACAAGGTCAAGAGATCAAGACCATCCTGGCCAACATGGTGAAACCCCGTCTCTATTTAAAAAAAAAAGAAAGAAAGAAATTAGCTGGGCGTGGTGGTGTGCGCCTGTGGTCCCAGCTACTCGGGAAGCTGAGGCAGGAGCATTGCTTGGACCCGGGAGGCAGAGGTTGCAGTGAGCCGAGCTCATGCCACTGCACTCCGGCCTGGCTCCTGGTGACAGAGTGAGACTTGGTCTCAAAAAAAAAAAAAAAAATTTGATACTTAACCTAATGCATTTCATCCATATATCTCTTTAGTTCTGTGAATAAATTGAAGAACATAAATGTTAATCTTCCCAATCCATTCTCAAAGCACACATAAGTGTATCTGTTTACTAAACCAGTTTGTCAGGTTTTTCTAAACTTTAATAAGGAGTTATTTTGCAAGAAAAATAAATGTGAGTGTGTGTATTTGTGTGTGTGTATACTATAAGGAATGTAATTCTTAACCCATCTAGCTTCAAATTCTAGTTTTGCCTTTTCTCAGCTGTATATATTAGGCAAATTATTTAAACTCCTTAAATCTTGTTTTCCTTATGGGCAAAAAGGGAATAATAATGCCTACTTCAAAGTGTTATTATGAGGAATAAAATAGCTAATGATGGCTATAAACATCTTAGCAAAGTAGCTAACACATAGTAAGTACAAAATAAATTTTAGCTTCAAAAATACCAAGTCATAACACTATACAACTATATAAAAGTAAATTATTGCACATGTTGAACAGTATAACTTTAGTAAATTTTAAAAGAAAGAAATATTTTCTAAAAATTTACCATTTTTAACATGATTTTTGTCTGTAGCATTAATAAAAAGTGTTCCATTTTTTGAAGGCATTAAATGAACACTATGTAATTAATAACATTATTTTTTATGAGATCCTGGATATACTCAAAATCCATATATTTTGTATATTTTTATATATGACATAGAATAGTCCTCTATTTTCTAAATGTTAACACCAGCTTTTATGATCTGTATATGCTTCAGCATATTTTGGCCTTTCATTCACAGCAGAAGTTCTTTATCAGCACAAGAGTAGGAAGCAAAACTAGTGGTGAAAGATGTAGATAAATAAACTTCACACATCTTCTCCAGTTACATAAGTAAATGAATATCCTACTAAAAGTTGGACGTCTTTCACTTGCAGTTAGTGGAAACCTAAAAAATGCTGACTTTATGCCAGTTTTGAGAGGGGATGCTATATTTTATCTAATTGGTGATTTTTTTGTTTATGTATTTGTTATTGTTTCTAGCAATAGACAAAAGACTGATAAACTTTACAAGAAGTTGAATATTGTTTTGTTAATATTTACAGCATTCTAAAATGAGAAGATCATTCACAACAGCCAAGACATAGAAACAATCTAAGTGTTCTGCCATTTCCCATGACATTGGTGAAGCTGGTGATCACAGTATGCTAAATGAAATAAGCCAGACACACATACAAAACTATTACATGATCTTATGTGTGGCATCATAGAAAGTAAAATATACAGAGATTGAAAATAAAACAGTGGTTAAAAGGGGTGGAAGTGGAGGGGTTAAATGGGAATATGTAGGCTGGAGAATATGAAATAGCAGATATGTTAGATTAACAAGTTTAGACATCAAATGTACAACATTAGAACTATAAGTAATAAAATTGGACTGTATTTGAGTACAGCAAATGAGTGGATTTTCGCTGCTCTTGACACTAAAACAAAAATATGAACAGTTAGGTGAAATAATGTATTGGCTAATTTGCTTCACTATACTAATCATCTGCATCTATATATATATATATATATCTATATATCCCATGACATCATGTAGTATATCTAAAATATAGACAGTAAAATTTGTTTAAAGAAAGATAAGAAAATTATTTTAAAGAGGTTATCTGTATAGTCCATAATTATATTTTTAGAGAAGCTTATCTAAATTCTCCTTCATAATAGTCATCTAAGATGTATATCCTTCTCTGCATTTAATAAGCATACAATTCTATTTCTATCCCCACCTGTTTATCCTAAAAGTCCACCACAATCTTGAACATTTAAATATGTATGGTATTAGAGAACATAAGTTAAATTATTATAATTTGCAATGCTTCCAATGAATTATGTAAATCCCCTATACAGTAATAATAAACTTGATTTATATTTGGACCTAGGAATCCAATAATAGTGTCTCTATTTTATTATCATTAATAGAATTGAATTATATTTAATTAAAAATGCGATAGTTTGGATAAAGTAGCAGATATAGAAGAGATGGGTAAAATCTTGTGTTAAAATAGACTAGGTTATGTATTCAAATTTCAACAGCCTACTCCAATATAAATTATGGTTTTGAAATGCCGCATACTTGATTTAAGTTAGTGGGACTTACTCCATTCAATCATGTAAATCTCTCAGAAATTTTTTTTTTAATTAAAATATGAGTTGGTGAGGAAAGAGACTTTATCTGTAACATGTTAGCACATTCATTGATTGTTTGTTGAAGGAAAAGAATAATTATTGGTTTAAAGGAATAGAATAGAATAGATAAATATTAAAATTTTATTGGAATGGGAAAGAGTAAAAAGGGCTGCATATTTTATTAGGACTTAAAAACACTAACAAGTTTAAGATTTAAACATTTACATGAAAAAAAATTTCCTGACAGATTGTATTTGAAAATATTTGAAATTATAAGGAAATGTAAACTGATAGAATTGATTCTAAAAATGTAAATATATAATACTCATATCAAAATAGCACATAGATATGAATAAGAGCTCAACTAAAAATAAAATATGGCTGGGTGTGGTGGCTCATGCTTCTAATCCCAGTAGTTTGGGAGGCCAAGGCAAGCAGATCACTTGAGGCCAGGAGTTTCAGACTAGCCTGGCCAACATGGTGAAACCCCGTCTCTACTAAAAATACAAAAGTTAGCCGGGCATGGACACAAACACCTGTAATCCCAGCCACTCCAGAGGCTGAGGCACAAGAATTACTTAAACCCAGGAGACAGAGGTCACAGTGAAGAGATTGTGCCACTGCACTTCAGGCTGGGCCACAGAACAAGACTCTCCAAAAAAATAAATAAATGAAATAAGATAAGATATGAAGCTATAAAGATAATTCAAAGTCAGTGAAGTGATATTTCTGGAAAGATTTTGTATCTTGCACTCCAGTAGAGTAGTCTTGAAATCTATAGTGTATACATACAATTTTTACATTAAAATACTGATTACTTGAAGAAATATCCTTTCAACATATATATATGTGCCTTCTATGTTCTTAGCAATTAATACTTTCCTCATGAGGTTTACTTTATAGAAGATCTTGATAAAATTTTTAAGCATATGACAAAAAATAGATTTCTTCTAATATATAACATACATACAAATGAATATGTATATATATTCATGGCATAATTCTTAATGCATATGTGTTTGTTATTAAATTTTAATAAATCATACTGTTTAATCTGTTGATGTAATTCTTAGTAAGAAAATAAGAACTAATATAGCCAGCATTTTCTTTTGATTATAATTTTTTCAATTACAAAGTCAAAGAAATACCTCAAAACTGCTATTGAATGAAAAGGATTATAGTCCAGTAGAAAAAAAAATAAAAAATGTAAATCAAACCACAAGGAAATCCAGATTACAAAACTGATTAGTTTCTTGATAGCAATGACATGGCAACACATCCCTGAGCATTTTCCATAAAATGGCATATCCAAATAACAAATCTATCTTGGTAGTCATAGATTTATTGTGCCTGTTTATCTCTAACATTATAAATCGTCAACTATATAACTCCTAAGATTATTATAACTTAGTGTTAAGTCTTTTGATTATAAATGAACTTACTTTGTTTTTAGATCAAAAGCAATGTAACGTTTGCCTCAACGATTGATGATGAAACCAGAACATAATTCTTTTGATAGATAATAAAATCTCATACTGCTGTTTCTCTTTAAAGATCATCAACTTTTCCAATGTAGTACAAAAAAAAAATACTTGGCAACCTGGAAAATGATCCTTGGATGTACCATTTGTACACAGTGAAAAAGAATCTGCTACTTTTGTCAATGAGCTCTTTTTCAGTGTCATGCACAAAGATCCCTTAGGCCTCACCATGTTAGTACATCTGTTCATCCTTAGTTGATTCAAAAATGGCAATGAGCCCTGTGTGAATCCACAAATATTCCTTAACTATAAAATTACATGATAAGCATTATTATACAATAATAATAGTTTGCCTTCAATTTCCAGTGGGCTAAAATGCAGCCTCACAAACTCTTATAAGATTACCATTGACTAAACAATCTTGAATTAAACACCCAATGCAAGCCTTGCACTATAAAATTATTTTTCCAGTTTGTGTTGTTTCATTACACAAAATGGAAATATCATGATTTATGACTTAGGAGAGAGTATTTGCATCCAAGGTTTGGTATTGGGTATAATGAGCAGGACAGAAGCAGAATAAGAGCTGTAACTTAACAAAGCATAGCAATTTAGTGATGCATTGAGCCATTAACTGTTCTGGTGAAAAGAGGTTATTTTGCTTCCTCTGTGTTCCTTTTATTTACATGTTACAAATATGACCTCTGATGCAAAGTAAATGCCCGGCTCAGGTCAACGGCGATTAAGGGGACTGTGAAACCCCTGAGAGTATCAAAGAAATGGTCAAATGGAAAATCGTGTAGGCTTTTTCCGGTTTTCATCAGCTGACTTATTTTTAATTAAACAAATAACAAAATAAGAACTGCTATAAAATTATTGACATTTCTACAGAAAAAACATAATTTTGTTGTTATAAGTCTAAAAGAATATGTGGCAGCAGCTTATTTATATTATTATAAATATTATTTTCAATTGAAACAATTATTTAATTTCAAAATTTTCCTGTAATTTAAGGTCTTTTAGGAGCACCAGTCATCAAGTTATAGCAAAATACAAAGTGCAAGACTCTGGGATGCAAAGTTGAATAACAATTGTGTACATCTAATAGAAGCTCAGATATTTGAACAGAAAATTTGGAATGTAACATGCAATGTAAAAGTACAGTATTTTTAAACAAGTACTGTGAGATATCAGTGAGTCCATTAATTCTTTCTTTGAAGAATTAGTGAAGATGTCAGAAAGAATTTATCTTTGGAGTGAGGCTTGCATGGCTAAAAATAACTATCTAGAACTTTTATTTCTAGCAATAGAGCTCTTTAAGTATCTGGATTACATCCCTTGCAAAAGTAAAAGTCCCACAAACAGTCCAGGCAGTTGGGTGTGGGAATGGTGGTGGGGATGAGAAACAACTCTTCTTAAATGCACCAGGGAGGTGAAAGAAATAGTTCTCTTTCTAAACCTTGAGGTTAGTAAATTAGAGAGGCAAAAATACAAAAGCAATGAAGACAGCTTTCAGGCTGATGGCAATTGTTTATTTTGATGAACTTGAGCTTTAGATTTCCATTGCCTACTGGAACCTTGGAACGGAATGCAATATTCATGGTGTGCCCCACAGTAAAGGCTCATAGAAGATTCTTTTCATCTCAAGATGTAAGTGTTAAGAATGAACTAGATATAAACCTTTCTACTTTCAGTCAACCACAAACCAAGGAAAAATGACTTTCTTGAACCTTCATAATGTACAGAAAAGGAAAAATAAATATTATTGTGAATTGTTTCCTCATTTTAAAAAATGTTGAAAAACATTAAGCATTTCTTTTCTCTTGTTTCTGTGCCTGGTTATGGCCCCCATTTGATTAAAATATAGCAAGAGCAAGTCCCCAGACAGAGAAGAGCTGGCCTGTTGCTGGAGGCCATTATAAGAGCAAACATCATTTTTTATGTGTCTGAAAGCTTGACTACTCTGTTTTTTGAAATTACCCCAACACCAATCAGGGATACCAGGGCTAGCTAGAGGTAGTTATTGGATTGTTTGAAGGCGAGAAATGAGTAGTATATACAGATTTATGTTAAGATTCCTTTATCTCACAGATCCTGCAGCACAAGGATTTTTCTGCACACATATTATAATAGATATACTCTTGAATTTATTGCTGCTTATCACAGAAATAACACAAGGACTTAATTCATATTAATATAAATACAAAATGAGACTACATTGTAGAATCAGTAAAATTTCTCAGGGTCAGTATTGCAACAGGTATACCAACCATCAGTGATTCTAGTCCAACAATGTATATTTATTAATCATTTTTAATTTATCCAGTAATTTACTTTATAGCTATGATTTTTTACACAAAGCGTTTTACAGATCTTTATAGTAACTACTTAAAGTATAATACTAAAAGATAATGGAGATAAAAATTTAATTTTAGATCAATATTGATGAACTTTAAAGTTGAAACAGATAAGTCACAAGGCATTACACAATTGCTATTTTTAAACAAAAATTTTTATGCTAAGTTTTCTGATGTTTAATACTTAAAGAAAACTTATATTTCAAGATCTACAAGGGGAAATATTTATTTATCATTTCGGGTCAGTGTCTTTTTCTAAAAAAGTGCTTTTTCATTCCACAAGGTGAACTCATTGGCCTATCACCCTTCTGTATGTACTTTTCTTGAGTGAGTGCATTTCCTCCCTATCAAGTCAAACTCTCTCCTCCTAATTTTGAACTTGATTATCAATTCTATCTATTTCCCACATGATCTTTCACAAGAATTCATGTTTGAAAATGTTTACAGCTTTATCATTTTCCTGCCTTCTTCTCTATTTAGTCTTTCTTTTCTTAGTGTATATTAGTGCTTTGTCCTTCTTGCCAGCAACCTTACTAGAATGAGTGTCTTCTCATCCCCTGCCCCATGCCACCATGTCAAATCAGGCCAAAGTACTATTTATATTTTTATATCTTTTCCTTCTCAATATTTTTTTTAGGATTGATTTTTTCCTTTTTTTTTTTTTCTAGTTATACTTTAAGTTCTGGGATACATGTGCAGAATGTGCAGGTTTGTTACAGTTATAAACGTGTCATGCTGGTTTGCTGCATCCATCACCTCCTCATTTACATTAGGTATTTCTCCTAATGCTATCCCTGCATTAGTCCCTGGCCCCCCAACAGGCCCACATGTGTGATGTTCCCCTCCCTGTGTCCATGTGTTCTCATTGTTCAACTGCCACTTATGAGAGAGAACATAAGATGTTTGGTTTTCTGTTCTTGCGTTAGTTTGCTGAGAATGGCGGTTTCCAGCTTCATCCATGTCCTTTTCAACGTAGTATTGGAAGTTCTGGTCAGGGCAATCAGGCAAGATAAAGAAATAAAAGGTATTCAGTTAGGAAAATAGGAAGTTAAATTGTCTCTATTTGCAGATGACATGATTGTATATTTAAGATGTTTAAATAAGTACACTCTTGTTCATTCCAAGTGCCTGTATTCTTAGTCACTTCATACTATTCCTCGAATCACCACTAAAGTGACACACTTTTCTGTCTTAAACTTTTTAATGGACCACAGCAGTTACTGCAGAAAACTACTTAACAAGATATGCAAAATCAACTACACTTGGTGCTGGAATAAATCTTCAGCCCTGATATTCCCCCACTCCTTTCAAACTGCAAGAAAGCCCAATTACTCTTGTCATTTCTCACATATAATGTGATACAATTTTTACATGCATACTTCTGATTTGACTATTTCCTCTGCTTAGAATTGTCTCTCCCTTACTCTTACGTTTCCTTTATGTTGACCACAGGAAATCCCCCTCATGCTCCAGGTTATCATTCAGGTAATTACTTTTCCAAAAATCAATTAGTTATATTCTAGGCTAAATTAGCACTTCTCAAACTTGAAAAGGTATAAATACTTGTATCTCTCACCATCTAGATTGTGGATAGCGATGAAAGCATATTCTGTTTTATGTCTTCAGTATGAGTACAATTTTAGAAAATAAGTACATCGAAGGAATATATTTTAAATAAATGGATGAGTTCTCCTTGTGTACGTTTCTCAAGATAATTACATCTGAGTACTGAGTTTATTGTTCATTTGAAATAAAAATTCTTAAAATTATATTCTGCTCACATATATATTTTTATTTTGAATATGGTATTTGCAAAAATAATATAACTTGCTATCATTCATTCTGTTTATTTTAATAAGTAAATGGTTTAACTGAATTATGAGTACTTGAAATGCCATGTATACATTTTTGCAAACTTATATGTGTAAGCTTGAGAGCTCAATCCTATTCTGATCCTTTTACGTTTCCTTTATTGTGACTTACCACATATACATATTCTTATGAATACTCCAACTCTTTACGGTGGCAATTGTGAAAATCTGGTGATCTTTGAGATTTTGTATGACTAGTCTTAAGGGAAATATAATGAATATATATCCCCATAGAAATCGATCTGATTAATCTTGTAAACAAAATGATAAAAGCCAGATAAGTGTGATCTGGTGAAAAATCAGTGCCTGGTGAGAGTGCTAGCCGTGAATGACTCAGCAGCTTTAATAAGGCCTGGGCCCTTTAACCAGGCTGCTCCTGGGGCAGGATGTAAACCTGTAAATGAGAGTAATAATTAAAACTGTATTTTTTCATTATTCTCTGAAATAATTTTAGACATATAGAAATATTTTTAAAAGAGTACAGAGGTTTCTGTATATCCTTCACTTAGTTCTTTTCTAATGCTAACATCTTACATAACCATGATAAATTTATCAACATAAGAAATACCATTATTGATCAAGGTAGAAAGTTATTCAAAGGGACAATAACAGAAAACTTCCCAAACATAGGGGAAAACATCAATGGTTAAATACAAAGAAGTTATAAGACACAAAGCAGATTTAACCCAAAGAAGTCTATCACAAGAAAGTTAATAATAAAACTTCTAAAGGTCAAGTATAAACAAAGAACCCTAAAAATCACAAGAGAAAAGAAACAACAAGCAAAGGATCATCAACACATCTGGCAGCAAACTTGTCCATGGAGATCATACAGGCCAAGATAGAGTGGCATAACATATTTAAAGTTCTAAAGGAAAAAATTATATATCCTAGAAGAGTATATCCAGTGAAAATATCCATCAAATAACAAAGAGATAAAGACTTTCCCAGATGAACAAAAGCTGAGAGACTTCATCAACACCAGATCTGTCTTACAAGAAATGCTAAAAGGAGTTAATCAATATGAAAATAAAGGACATTAATGAACCATAAGAAATCATCTGAGATATAAAACTCATGGTAATAGTAAGTACAGAGAAAACCAAAGAATATTATGACTATAGTTATATAGTACAAACTTCTCATATCTCAAGTAGAAATACTAAAATATGAACCTTTCAAAAATAATAATCACAACAACTTCTGAAGATATAGACAGTATAATAAGACATGAATAGAAGCAACAAAATTAAAAAAGCAGGAGGATGAAGTTAAACTGTAAAATTTGCATTAGCTGTCTCTTTTTTACCTGTTTATTTGTTTATGCAATGTGCTATTTGTGTCATCAGTGTAAAATAATAGACTATGTTATTTGCAAGGCTCATGGAAATCTCAAATTTAAAAACTTTCAACAGATACACAAAAAATGCAAAAACAATAAGTGAAAACATACCACCAGAGAAAATCACTTTCACAAACAGGAAGATAAGAAGGAAGAAAACACCACAAAACAGCAGAAAACAACACAATGACAGGGGTAATTCCTTACTTCTCCATAATATAAATGAATGTAAACGGACTAAATCTTCCATTCAAAAGACATAAAGAAGCTAAATGGATTTTTTAAAAAAGACCAAACAAGCTGTTGCCTACAGGAAATATACTTTACCTGAAAAAGCAAACATAGATTGAAATAAAGGGATAGAAAAAGATACTCCATGTAAATAGAAAGCAAAGAAAAAGGAGGAGTAACTATACTTACATCAGAAAAAAAATAGACTTAAAGACAAAATCTATACAAAGAGACAAAGAAAGTCATTATATAATGATAAAGAGGTCAATTGAGAAAGAGAATATAACAATTGTAAATATATATATACACCCAAAACTGGAGCACCCAGATATATAAAGCAAATATTATTAATGGTAGAGAGAGAGATAGATGCCAATACAATAATATTTGAAGACTAAAACACTTCACTTACAGCATTGGAAAGATTATTCAGACAGAAAATCAACAAAGAAACATCAAAGTTAATCTGAATTATAGACCAAATGGATTTAATGATATTTACTGAACATTTCATCAAAAGGCTGAAGAATACGCATTTTTGTCCTTAGCACATAGACAATTCTCAAGAATAGATTATATGTTATGCCACAAAAGAAGTCTTAAAAGTTAAAAAAAGAAAGAAAGAAAGAAATAGTATCAAGCATCTTCTCTGACCACAATGGAATCCTAGAGTTCAATAATGAGAGGAATTTTGGAAGCTAGATAGACAAATGGAAATTAAACAATATGTTCCTGAATGACCAGTGAGTCAATAAAAAATTAAGAAGAAAACTTACATATGTCCTGAAACAAATGAAAATGAAAGTAGAACATATAAAAAACTATGGTATACAGTGAAACCAGTACTGAGTAAAGTTTATAACAATGTGTCTACATCAAAAAAAACTTCATATAAAAATCCTAATGATGCAGCTTAAAGACTAGAAGATCAAATAAAGAGATCAAATTTTATTTAAGATCAAATAAAAGCCAGATTTAATAGAAGAAAATAAATATTGTAATAAAGATCAGAGCAAAAATAAATAAAATTAAAAAGTACAGAAGATCATCAAAATGAAAAGCTGATTTTTTTCAAAAAGATAAAGAAAGTTGACAAGCTAGCAAGACTAATTAAACAAAAAAGAAGACTCAATAAAATTGGAGGTGAAAAAGGAGACATTACAACTGATACTGCAGAAATTCAAAGGATCATTAGAAACTGTGATGAACAAATATATACAAACACATTGGAAAAACTAGAAGAAATTGATAAATTTCTAGATATATACAACCTTCCAAAATTGAACTAAGAAGAAATCCAAAAGCTGAATAGAGCAATATCAAGTAACAAGACTGAAGTCATAATAAAAGTCTTCCAGCAAAGAAAAGCTCAGGACCTGATGTCTTCACTGTTGAATATTACCAAACATTTAAAGAAGAACTAATACCAATCCTACTGAAACTATTCTGAAAAAATAGAGGGGGACCAAATACTTCCAAATTTATTCTACATGGCCAGTATTATCTTGATACCAAAACAAGACAAAGACATATTTCAAAAAGAAGAAAAAAGAAGACTGCAGAACAAGATACCTAATGAACATTCATGCAAAAATCCTCAACAAAATATTAGCAAACTGAATTAAACAACACATTAAAAAGATTATTCACGAGGGCCAACTGGGATTTATCCCAGAGATATAAGGTGGTTTTGGTATATGCAAATCAATCAATACAATACATTATAGCAAAAGAATGAAGGAAAAAATGCATACGATTATTTCACTTGATGCTGAAGAAATATTTAATAAAATTCAACATCTCTTTATAATAAAAACTCTCAAAAATATGCATGGAAGGAACATACCCCAACACAATAAAAGCCATATATGATAAATCTACAACTAACATACTGAGCAGGGAACAACTGAAAGCTTTTAATCTAAGATCATGAATGCAACAAGGATGCCCACTTTTTCCAGTGTTATCCAAGGAAGACCTAACTGAGCAATCAGACAAGAGAAAGAAAGAAAGGGCATGTAAACTGGAAAAAAAGAAGTCAAGTCATCCTTGTTTGCAAATCATGTGACTTTATATTTGGAAAACCTAAGGACTCCACCAAAAATTGTGAGAACTGACAATAAATTCAGTAAAGTTACAGGACACAAAATCAAAATGTGAAAGTCAGTAGCATTTCTGTATGCCAATTGCACAATCTGAAAAAGAAATTAAGAACATGATTTCATTTACAATAGCTACGAATAAAATAAAATACCTAAAAATAAACTTAACCAAGGAGATGAAAGATCTCTACAGTGAAAATTATAAACTCTGATCCAAGAAATTGAATAGGAGACAAGAAAATGGAAAGATATTCTATGTTCATGGATTTGAATAATCAAGGTAATTACAATTTGCATACCAATCAAACAATTTACACATTCAAAGCAATTTTTATCAAAATATCACTGACAGTCTTCACAGAATTTAAAAAAAAAAGTAATCCTAAAATTATATGGAACCAAAAATGACCCAAAGTTATCCTGAGCAAATATAACAAAACTTAAGGAATCATAATAGCTGACTTCAAGTTACACTACAGAGCTATGCTAACCAACACAGCATGATATGGGTATAAAAATAAACACATAGACCAATGACACAGAATAGAAAACAGAGAAATAAACCCTTACAGGTGCAGTGAGCTCATTTTTTACATAGGCACCAAGAACATACATTGAGGGAACGACAGATTCTTCAATAAGTGGTGTTAGGAAAACTGACTATCCATATGCAGAACAATAAAACTAAATCCTTATTTATCACTATATACAAAAATCAAATCAAAGTTCATTAGGAAAGTTAAATCTAACATATCAAAAAATAAAACTAACAAATGCAAACTTTGGAGAAACTCTGCAGGACATTGGACTAGGCCACAATTTCTTGAGTGATATCCCACAAATACAAATAGACAAATGGGATCACATCAAGTTTAAAAATTCTGTACAGCAAAGGAAGCAATCAACAAAATAAAAAGACAACCCAAAAAATGGAAGAAAGTATTTGTGAACCATCCATTTGACAAGTGATTAATAAACACAATATATAAGGAGCTCAAACAACCTTATGGGAAAATACTCAAATTCAAAATCGGCAAAATATCTGAATAGACATTTTTCAAAAGGTGACATAAAAATGGTAAACTAGGTCAGGCATGGTGGCCCACCCCTTTAATCCCAGCACTTTGGGAGGCCAAGGCAGGCACATCACTTGAGGTCAGGAGTTCGAGACCAGTCTGACCAACATGGTGAAACCGCATTTCTACTAAAAATACAAAATTGGCCAGGCTCGGTGGTCCACGCCTGTAATCTCAACTACTTGAGAGGCTGAGGTAGGAGAATCGCTTGAACCCAGGAAGCAAAGGTTGAGGTGAGCCGTGATCATGTCATTGCACTCCAATCTGGGCAACAAGAGCAAAACTCAGTATCAAAAAAGAAAAAAATGGTAAACATGCATATTAAAATATACTTAATTGATTATCAAATAAATGCAAAACTTTTGACACATTTAAAATAGTTTTTATGCAAAAGATAAGCACTAACAAATGCTGGCTCAGATGTGGAGAAAAGGGAATCCTAGTATACTGTTGATGGAAATGTACATTTGTCATTCCTTATCCTATATGAACTCGACATTTTGAAGAGCACAGGTAATTTATTTTGTAAAATATCTCCCAGGTGGTGTGATTCTTCCCATGATCAGATCTAGATAATACGTTTTTGACAAGAATCCACAGAAATGAGGCTTTTTAATGCATGCTGGCTTGGGGTACATGGTGTTAATGTTCCTTATTACTTTTAATGTGACCATTGATTACTCAGTCTAGGCAAAGTCTATCAGGCTTCTCTACCATAATATTATTACATTTTCCTGGGTAATTTAAAATGTATCAGATGGGATATGTTTTGAACTTGTAATTTTCTCCTTAAACTTGTGTTCATTGCATTTATCTTCCATTGATGGGAATTTCCTGAAACATTATTACTGTGGAGTTCTACATTCATTAACTGAAATTATTCTCTAAGTGAGAGCTCTCCTTTATTCCTCTTCTACTTATATATTTTATTGTTTATATTAGCATGTTTTCATAAGTATTTATTTTATTTTATAGGCTATGATATAGTGTGCTTGTTTAATTTGTTGCTAAAGTTATTTAACCTTTAGCAATTGGGATTATTTTCAGGTTAGCAACTGTGCCTCTTCATATTTTAAGGAATTCCTTACTTTCTGGTAATACAAAATTATTCTGACATTTTTTTGTTCTAATCCAGCAGTAGACTCAAATGTCTTTGCAAAAGGAGCCTTGCTCCCTTTTAATGGGAAATAGTATTTAGAAACAAAGATCTTGGATCACTACATGCTCATTGATACTCTGGTGTTATTTTTTTCTAGGCCTTCAGTGGATAGAGATAGGAAATAAAAATATAGATACTAACTCATACAAACCAACAATAATACATGTATACATATATGTCTGTGTGTGCATATATATATATATCTATATATAAATATATAGATATATAGATATATATATTCATACTGATACCTCTGATTTAAACAATTACAAGGTCAGTCTTTTTCTTCCACATGTTCCATTGTAATTTTTTTCTCTGACAGTGAGATACCTGACTCCCATTATCTATGATACATTTACTTATTTGTTTAACTCTGATATACATATACATTATTTTGAGAATTGCTAAATCATATCTCTATATAATATTTAAGTTTTTGTGCTTAATTTTACATTATCTAATCAAAATACCCTTCTTCAAAAACAGGTTAGTTGTTTTAATCTCAGTTCCTTTCAGTGTACTTAACATATTCATGTTTGGTTGTTACACTTTGAATTTTATTTTGGGCTCATGTACTTTCTATCTTTTTTTTATATTCATACATAGTAAAATGTACTATTTCATAGCCCCTTAAGTTTTAACAACTGCATAGAATTGTGTATTCACTACTGAATGCACATATATTCACTATTGAATACACATATTTTTGTTTAATCTCTGGATTTTCATTTTGCCACAGTTATACTCTCCTAAGAATCATTGTAATTTTGTAGTATGCCTTGAAATCAAGTAATGTGAGTCCTTTATCTTCAGCAGAATGGTTTGCCTATTTACTAACTTTAGAATCAGCTTATCAATATCAAAGAAGAAAAAAGCCCATGATGATTTTTATTAGGAATATATTGAATTTATAAAACAATTTAGGTAGTGTAGCCATTATCATATTTAGTTTTCTGCCTCTCAATTTATTTAGGTCTATTTTGATCCCATTCTTTAGTGTTTTGTAGTTTTCAACAAGGACCTATTGAATTCATTTAGTGAGATTCATATCTAATCATTTTACTTTGTTATCACTATGTATTGTGCTATTTTTATTTCAAATGTTAATGATTCATTGGGGGTATAATAAAAATATAATTGATCTTCATTCACTGACTTGGTATCCTCTAATTTTAACTCAATTATTAGTTATAACACCTTTTTATATATTCTTTAGTAAACATTCATATTTTTTATAATACAAATAGCTTTAAAAATTTTTTTTTTATTTGTAATATTTTATAGCTTGCTGGAACTTTGATTACATTATTGAATATGAGAGATAATAGATCTTGAGGGGGAAAGCCTCCAGGTTTTTTAAGTTCAATATGATGTTGAGTAAAGTTATTTTGCTTAGTTGTCCCTATTCCAATTTAAAATTTCTCCTACTATGTGTAGTTTGCTGAAATTATTTATGATTGGTAAATTTTGAATATTGGCAATGTCTTTTATGCATCTTATTGATATGACTATAGAATTTTCTCTTCATTCTGTTAATATGGTGAATTAAATTGATTTTTGAATGTTGAAACAGTCTTGCTTTTTTAGGATAGTCTCCTCTTGGTAATGCTATATTACTCATTTTAAATGTTGCTTAATGGGATTTGCTATTACGTTTTGAAGATGCTTGTATCTATTAACTTTTTTCTTGTGATATTTTGCATTTGTTGTAGTAAATAATCTTAGCCTTATAAAATGAGTTGGGCTATGTTCATTCATCTATGTTTTGGAAGAATTGGGTAGAATTACTGTTATTTAATTCTTAAAAAGTTGATAGAATTCACCAATGAAATATTCTGGGCTTGGAACTTCCCTTGTGAAGTTTGTAACTCGATGTAGTTCCTTCAATAGGCCTACAACTGTTCATGTTATTCATATCAAACACATATTTTAGGCAGGAAGTGAAAAAAGAACAAAACAATGTGTCTCAGCTACCAGTCTCAATTTTAAGAAGCATTCTCAGTAATCTAACACAAAAAAATCAGCTTATAGTTATTGGGCAGAAGTAAATTTAATGATGATGTCTAACAGCACTAGAGTTTTTGAAATGTAATATTTTAGCTTGACACATTGCCACAAATATGAGTTTGTTATTAAGAAGGAGATAATAGTATCAATGAGGCAACAAGTGTTTCCTTCCCCTCAGTAATACAATAATTCAGACAAAGTAGAGTACTATATCAGACATAGAGTTTCTGAAGTACCAATGAGTTAATCTTAATTAGATATTCAGAAAAAGAAAATTTTAAACTGGGGAATGAGCTTGAGAGTTAAAAAAAATACTTTGAAAATCACAATTACATTGTGGTAATATGAGAGTGAATGAGAAAATTCAGCAAGAAAATCTAGACTGGCAAAATATAGTTAGTAGAGGATTTTTTTTTCTAGTTTGATGCCTTTTCTTTTTTTTTAAATTATATTTTAAGCTCTGGGTTACATGTGCAGATCATGCAGGATTGTTACATAGGTATACACATGCCATGGTGGTTTACTGTATCCATTCCCCCATCATCTACATTAGTTATTTTTCTTAATGTTATTCTTCCCCAGTCCCACATACCCTGCTAACCCTCCCCTAGACACCCAACCTTCAACAGGCCCTGGTGTGTGATGTTCCTCTCCCTGTGTCCATGTATTCTCATTGTTCAACACTCACATATGCCTGAGGACATGTGTTGTTTGGTTTTCTGTTCTTGTGTCAGTTTGCTGAAAATGTTGGTTTCCAGCTTCATCCACGTCCCTGCAAAGGTCATGAACTCCTTTTTTATGGCTGCATAGTATTCCATGGTGTATATGTGCCACATTTTCTTTATCCATTCTATCATTGATGGACATTTGGTATGGTTCTAAGTGTTTGCTATTGTAAACACTGCCACAATGAACATACATGTCCATGTGTCTTTATAGTAGAATGATTTACAATTCTTTGGGTATATACCCAGTGATGGGATTGCTGGGTCAAATGATATTTCTATTTCTAGATCCTTGAGGCATACCCACACTGTCTTCCACAACTGCCAAAGTAATTTACACTGCCACCAACAGTGTAAAAGTGTTCCTACTTCTCCACATCCTCTCCAGCATCTGTTGTCTCCTTTTTTTTTTTAATGATCGCCATTCTAACTGGTCTGAGATGGTATCTCAATGTGGTTTTGATTTACATTTCTCTAATGACCAGTGATGATGAGCTTTTTTTATATGTTTCTTGGCTCCATAAATGTCTTCTTTTGAAAAGTGTCTGTTCATATCCTTCACCTGCTTTTTGATGGGGTTATTTCTTGTAAATTTGTTAAGGTTCTTTGTAGATTCTGGATATTAGCCTTTTGTGAGATGGGTAGGTTACAAAATTTTTTCTCATTCTGGTGGTTGCTGGTTCACTCTAATTATAGTTTCTTTTGCTGTGCAGAAGCTCTTAAGTTTAATTAGATCCCATTTGTCTATTTTGGCTTTTGTTGCCATTGCTTTTGGTGTTTCAGCCATGAAGTCCTTGCCTGTGCCTATGTGCCTGAATAGTATTGCCTAGGTTTTCTTCTAGGGTTTTTATGTTGTTAAGTCTTTTTTTAAAATTTTTAATCCATCTGGAGTTGTATTTGTATAAGGTGTAAGGAAGGGGTCCAGTTTTAGCTTTCTGCATATGGCTAGCCAGTTTTCCCAACACTATTTATTAATCCTTTCCCCATTGCTTATTTTTGTCAGATTTGCCAAAGATCGATGGTTACAGTTGTGTGGCAATACTTCTGAGACCTGTGTTCTGTTCCATTGGTCTAGGTCTCCGTTGTGGTACCAGTACCATGCTGTTTCGATTACTGTGGCCTTGTAGTAGTGTTTGAAGACAGGTAGTGTGAGGCCTCCAGCTTCATGTTTGTTTGTTTTTTTTCTTAAGATTGTCTTGGCTATGTGATTCCATATAAAGTTTAAAGTGTTTTTTTCCAGTTCTGTGAAGGTCAATAGTAGCTTGATGGGGATAGCATTGAATCTATAAATTACTTTAGGTTGTATGGTCATTTTAACAATATCGATTCTTCCTAGCCATTAATTTTTTTCCCATTTATTTGTGTCCTCTCTTATTTCCTTAATCAGTGGTTTGTAGTTCTCCTTAAAGACTTGGTCCTTCAAATCCCTGTTAGTTATATTTCTAGATATTTTATTATCTTTGTAGCAATTGTGAATGGGAGTTCACACATGATTTGGCTGTTCGTCTGTTTTTCGTGTATAGGAATGCTTGTGATTTCTGCACGTTGATTTGTATCCTGAGACTTTGCTGGAGTTGATTATCATCTTAAAGAGATTTTGGGCTGAGACAATGGGGTCTTCTAAATATACAATCATGTCATTTGCAAATAGAGACAATTTGACTTCCTTTTTTCCCAATAGAATACTCTTTATTTTATGTTTTCTTGTCTGATTGCTCTAGGCAGAATGTTCAGTACTATGTTGAATAGGAGTAGTGAGAGAGGGCATTCTTGTCTTGTCCCAGTTTTCAAAGGGAATGCTTTCAGTTTTTGCCCATTCAGTATGATATTGGCTGTGGGTTTGTCCTAAATAGCTTTTATTATTTTGAGATATGTTCCATTGATACCTAGTTTATAGCATATACCTAGTTTTTAGCATAAAGGCCTTCTCTACATCTGTTGAATTTTGTCGAAGGCCTTCTCTACATCTGTTGAGATAATCATGTGGTTTTTGTCTTTGGTTCTGTTTATGTGATGGATTGCACTTACAGATTTGCATATGTTAAACCAACCTTGCATCCCAGGGATGAAGCCAACTTGCTCATGATGGATGAGCTTTTGATGTGGTGTTGGATTTGGTCTGCCAGTATTTTATTGAAGATTTTTGCATCAATGTTCATCATGGATATTGGCCTGAAATTTTCTTTCTTAGTTGTGTCTCTGCCAAGTTTTGGTATCAGCATGATGTTGGTCTCATAAATGAGTTAGGGAGGATTCCCTCTTTTTGTATTGTTTGGAATCGTTTCAGAAGGAATGGTGTCAGCTCCTCTTTGTACATCTGGTAGATTTCAGCTGGGAACCCATCTGGTCCTAAACTCTTTTTGGTTGGTAGGCTCTTAATTGCTGCCTCAACTTCAGACCTTGTTATTGGTGTATTCAGGAATTCAACTTCTTCCTGGTTTAGTCTTGGGTGGGTGTAAGTGTTTAGGAATTTATCTATTTCTTCTAAATTTCCTGACTTATATGCATAGAGGTGTTTCTAGTAATCTCTGATGGTAGTTTGTATTTCTGTGGAATCTGTGGTGATAGCCCCTTTATCATATTACATCTATTCAATTCTTCTCTCTTTTCTTCTTTATTAGTCTGGCTAGCAGTCTATTTTGTTGATCTTTTCAAAACACTAGCTCCTGGATTTATTGATTTTTTTTTGAAGGGTTTTTTTTTTGTGTGTGTGTGTGTT
>PVKP010017407.1:0-46212 GCA_004027715.1 Plecturocebus donacophilus
CAGCGTATAGTGCTCCCCTCCCTGTGTTCATGTGTTCTCATTGTTCAACACCCGCCTATGAGTGAGAACATGCGGTGTTTGATTTTGTGTTCTTGTGTCAGTTTGCTGAGAATGATGGTTTCCAGGTTCATCCATGTCCCTACAAAGGACACAAACTCATCGTTTTTGATGGCTGCATAATATTCCATGGTGTATATGTAAACAGACATTTACAGAACTCTCCACCCCAAATCCACAGAATATACATTCTTCTCAGCACCACATCACACCTACTCTAAAATTGACCACTTTTTCTTATATTTGGTATAGTTCACAAAATAGTTTATACAAAACAGTAATGTATATTAAAATGTCTAATGACAAATATTTTCATGTGCTGCTTTGGTACTGGAGTATTAAAATAATCTCGTTTATAAAGCAGCAAGGATATTAGACATTCTTTCCCAAAACTTCCATGAATTAAAAATATATATATGTGTGTGTGTGTGTGTGTGTGTGTGTGCATATTTTTAAATTAATTGATTTAAATTAATCCCATTAAATAATTTAAAATTGAATCATGCATACATATATATGCACACACACTACTATAGCTACCTATAGATAAGAAATTAAAGAGCTATATACTTAAATTTTATATCTACAGTATTCATTTCAGGTTATATCAAATATTTAATACCAGCTATTCTTTGGGATTTGTTAGCATATCTTTTAAAACTTGCCTGCGGCAGTTACAAGAAGGAATGTAAAAAGTGGTTTTGATTATCGTTTTGGATTGTCAACCTTGACAGTTTGGGTGGGATTTATAGGCGTGAAGAAAGAGTACACAGACACTCACACGAGTATACCTTTATTCTACTCCTGGAGAAGATTCTTTCCCAAAATAACCAAAGAGCTTGTTATTTGTCAGAAGAATTACAGAGTGGAGCTCTTTGGGACTAACCTGGGGCACAGGTGTCTGGAAACAAGAATTTGCTAATGACCAGTTTGGATCTATAGGCACCTATGCAGAGATTTTTTTTTTTTTAAAGTCTGCTCTTTAGCAGACCTAATGCCTCTTTTATTTTATTTTATAGCCACACCATGAAAATGTGGCAATTTAAACTTCCATTTATTTATTCAGAAAAACAAGAGTTTAAATTTAAAAATAGAAGTCAAAAATAATGGGTTAGAATGTGACTTACTGGTAAGAATAAAGAAAACTAAGTAACTAATTTATTACTTGGCTATAATCAGAGGGTGCACCTTCAATAAGCAGATAAGTGTAGAGAAGCTACTCAGGGCTATTGTCCTCCCTAGAGAGGAACCTGAAAGAAACGGAACATGAACTTTATACTATAAAAGTATAGTGGTTTCCCTGAAAAAAATGTTTGTTTTCTCATACCTAATGCCTTACCAAGGCTTTAATAATTAATTAAAATGAGAATTCCAAAGGATTGACTGTTGAAATACCTATGTTGTTTTCATGGGAGTCCGTTTCTGACTAAGCTTTTCTCTGCTCTCATGCTAAGCATGAATAAAATATATTCATAAGAGGATGATGGTGCCAGAGTAACAGAACTGAAGAATGCTGCATTCGGGTTTTTCTTTAAACTCTTTCACAATTTGATTGGAAGCTGAATTTCAAGATTCTTTGTTACTAACACCCATGCATCATAATTGCTCAGGCATATTATCATCCATCCTTACATTGAGTCTGCATATAGCTTTACCCTGAAATCCGCATGTCTTTGTGAGGCATACATTTTTTTTTTCATTTAAGTCCTTTTATTACAGTGGTGCCAGCTATTGCTGCTATCGTTAAATGCCTGTCAGCATTTCCATTATAAACCTTATTTTCAGGGGATTTATAACCTAGCCATTTTAATTCACATTCGGCTGAAAGTTGCCATCGAAATTCTCAACATACAATGGGTGCTGTTTTCTTTTATCACCAAATTTTATTTGAATCTGTTTATCTGCCTGAGATTTAGCAATATGTAAAACCATAACACTGACGTAGAAGAAAAATACAATGGGTGCTGTTTTCTTTTATCACCAAATTTTATTTGAATCTGTTTAGCTGCCTGAGATTTAGCAATATGTAAAACTATAACACTGATGTAGAAGAAAAATAGAGATGCTTTGGTACATGTTTTCTAAAGTAAAAGTGCACACATGAAAAATTAGAAAGGAGTTGTTAAAATTGGCAGACACTTAACAAGAAAATGTCTTTAATGGATAACTTAAAACCACTATTATGGACAGTACACAACTATTCTATACTCATAGTTTTGAAAAAATATATTTTTCTGTGAACACCGATTTATGTCATGAAAATGTTATGGCCAATTCAGCATACCATTCTATTTACCATAATGGGCTTCTGACATCATGAAATATAGTATAAAGCAATATCCCTTTTAAAGTAAAATAAAAAGTCTTAATGTACAAATATGACATATAATTTTATAAACAATTTTAACATTGATTCTTCATGAAGAAAACCATGCTTTAAATTTGTTTATAAAACTTAAAATGTTTTCATGTCATCTGACTTCTTTAATGATTTTATTGTTATGGTGAGGATATGCTGGACATTTTTAAACACTGTAAAAGCAGTAATTCAGATATTTCATATGCACAGAAAAAACTAAGATTATCTCAGGTCTTGTTGCTGAAGGCAAGAAAACTTAAGAAACAAGCAATCTAAGTTTGTAGAAATGTTATGTCAATGATTAAAAACCGGAGCAAAACAGTGCTCATGTTGAATACAGACAGCTAAAAGCCTGAAGAAAACTCATGCAAAACATAACAAGTAGGCATAAAATATATTCGGGCTTTCTTTGACTAGTTAGAACAATATGTTAAATTCATATAATTGAAAGGATAGTGGCATGTTTGACATTATATAGTCACAGAGACTTTATCAGTAACCCAGTGCACAGAGAATCCCCAATTGGTGATACTTGAACACATTCTCCATCTCCTTTGAATCTAAGTTCTTGGCCTGCCTTTAGCAAGAATCCTGTTAGACCAGTTTAGCAAGAATTACTCCACTATCTGTGATGTCTCCTGTTAGAAATTTTTCTTTCACTGACCCTGACTCTGTTCTCCAGCTATAAATTCCCAGATGTCTTTGCTGTATTTGGAGTTAAGCCCAGATCTCTCTTTCCTATTGCAATACTGCTATTGTAATAGCGCTGACTAAAGTCTTCCTTACTGTCTTAACAAGTGTCAGAATAATTTTTTCTTTAACAATAGTTGTCATTCAGCATTTGCCTGGCACTGACTATATGTTTTATACTATTTCATTTAAGGGTCAAAAGAAGTTTCTGATGTGGAAATTGTTATTATGTTCATTTTACATATGAGGAAACAGGTTCAGTATGTTAAAATACTTTGCCCAACATCATACAGAATGAGATGGCAGAGCCAAAACTTAAATTCAGACCTGCCTATAATTCTTAAGCCTGTGAACTCTTGGCCAAAAGGTAAAAAACATAGGAATATAGGAAAGTAATATTCATTTTGCATATGCGTAAGTGTACATTTATGTATACTAAAAGTAAAGTTAAATTACACTAAGTGGCTCTCTGCTTCTCTGTTTTTTTATATTGACTCTGCTTCTCTCTTTATATTGACTAGAGATCTAAATGAAAGCATTTTTAAAGTCATTCTACAAGAGTCAGTAAACCAGCAATCTGGTGTCCTGAAATTCCATTCTTTATAGTACTTTACTTCATAGACTGTGAAGCATGAAACTTTGTTCTGCCAATAGCTGTTTATAATATTAGCCTTTTCAGCATCTGTAATTTGCTTCTCGAACTAGAGAATTTCCCCCCACCACATATATCTATAAATTGGGCCCAACTTTTAGTGATATTCTTAAAAATGATCCTGGGTTAAACCCAGCAAAGTTAGTTAGTACCACTATTTTTCAACTCTAAAATCAAATTTTAGTGACTCTATTTTGCCATTCTCAATATGAAAACTAAATCTGATTTCAATATTGGGGCTAATTCTTTCATTCTTCTGTGATTTTAGCCATACCCTTGAGTTCATAGATTTGAAGTTTGATCTTTCACAACACCATATTTTTCTATTATATGTATGCTTCTGATTTACTTTTTTAGATACCAGACATCTTTATCTTGGTTCTAGAATTAAATTTAGTGAATGTCTTGGCTCTGACCTTTACTGAAAAGTTTAGCTATAAGAGTTTTCTGTTTATTTTACTTAAGCCAAAAATAATTTTTAACAGCGTAAACTTATGTTCTAGTAGAACTTTCTCTGTTCACTTGAGCTTTCAGATTGTGTTCATTAACATAACATAAACATATATTAGCAATTTATATATAAATGTTTTAAGAACATTGACTTTAAGAACATTGACTGATAGCAGAATGCCATCAGAATTGGTTACCTTGCTTGTTTTTTACCTGATCTTATGAAAGTAATCCTAGAAACCCACCTCTATTACCCACAGTTTGTTTTCTGAAATTATTCAAATAATACACAACTAATGTTAGTCTTATAAAGACATATTGGCTGGGCAGGGTGGCTCACACCTATCATCTCAGCACTTTAGGAGGCTAAGGCAGGTGGATCATTTGGGGTCAGGAGTTTGAAACCAGCCTGGCTAACATGGTGAAACCCCATTTCTACTAAAAATACAAAAATTATCCAGATCTGGGGGCATGTGCCTATAATCCCAGCTACTCAGGAGGCTGAGGCAGAAGTTCACTTGAACCCAGGAGGCAGAGGTTTCAGTGAGCTAAGATTGTGCCGCTACACTCCAGCCTGGGTGACAGAGTGAGACTCTGTCTCAAAAAACAAACCCAAACAAAACAAAAAAGACATATTAACATCTACTAAGATTTATACATATAAGAATGAATCCCAATTTGGAAAAATGTTTATTAATTTTTTTTAATTTACTCTTCCATCTTTTCTTCTCATCTTCCTTTCTCCTTTTCTCCTTCCTTCCCTATTTTCCACCTTACTAAATCATGGTCAGTTAAGATATACCAGACTACCCAGAGCTTTAAGTTTTGTTTCCCATCTCAGTAAAAATATATAATTGTTACTCTCTTAGGAAATAAATGAACTTACATTTCTTTTTTTCACTGACATAAGGTATTCTGTACAGTTTTATCATCTTTCTATGATTGTAATATCTTTTTCTTGTGGAGGTGGGGGATCACACGAACCTCTACTTCTATAACATATATTTGTTTTAAACTCTGTTGTCAAACCCCCACGGAATTCATTGCATGGTATTATAGTTGTCTAAATAGCTGTCTCTCATTTTAATTTTTATTCCTGCTACTAAAAATAATCTCTGATACCAAATCAATACTAAATTCATTTATATTTATTAATTGACAAACACTCACCCCAAAATGAGGGCAAAAATACTTACTAAAAAGCATATGAAACCCATCATCAGAGGAATGGTGAATTGAATGAACATACGTGTATATAATTATGTCACATTAAAAGGGTGAAATATATCTCTGGTATGTTCTCAAAAGGTAAAGTATGCTGCACGAGTTTAATAGGATTTCATTCGGTTAAAAAGACTCACATACGCAGACAAACACATAGACACACATATACATGAGCACTTCTCACTACGTACCACAAATTCATAGGTGCACACATATATGTGTGTATGCATACTCTTAACTGTTTGGTAGTTACTCGTAAGGGTTGTTTCTTTTTTAAAAGATTAATTTCTATTTTTATCTAAATTATACATGTATGTGATTCTAAGTGAAAATTTTATGAGGTTTATAATTACAAACAGTAGTCCTGCACCCCCATACCAACTTTACGTTCCAGTTTACTGATGGTAATTACTTTTTTAAATGCAGTTGTTTCTTCCTACACCACACCTGTCATTTTGTGTTTCTTATAATTCCAACATTTTTATAAATAAGTTGCTAACACTTGATTCTTTTCTTGATTTTTCAGATCAGTTTTATCTATTAATGTTTTACTGTGGACCTCTCTGACTAAACTGCATCCCTCCATCTTTTCATTACAATTACATCGTAACTGTGGTTACATCAATATTCAATGCTTCATTATGATAACTTTCAAAGCTGAGATCTAGGATAGGAGACCATGAAATTCAGCGAAGAAGATTCTCTTATTTTCCTACTCCAAGATTTGTTCTAATAAAATAGGAAATCTGACATTCTCTCATCTTCCTTCCTAGCCCAGCCTCCATCTTGGAGAGTCAATACTTCCCAGCATTCAGTGTTCTTGGGTAGCCCCTTGGTATACTTCTTCAGCTTAGATGCTAATTAGATGTGAAATGCAGGACAGAGGAGGCCCTAATACACAAAGTGCTCCAGAACACCAAGTTCCTCTATTTCTTCCTTCCTCTCCTGTTTTCCCCTCTTCTCTCTTCTTTCTACCCCTCTTCTCTCTTCTTTCTACTCCTCCTGTTTATCCTTTCTCTCCTCCTAACCCTCCTCTTTCTTACACTCTTCTTTCTCCTCCTCTTCTTCTTCTTTCCTGATGTAAGTGTAGCTACAAAGGCTTCAGTGGGATTTCCATTAGCTAGATGTTGGGATGAAGCTACCTAATAAAGGTTTGTTCATGCAAAGTTTGATTAAAATTTTCTCAAATTAGAAGGTACATTCACATTTTTTGAGAAGGATTTATATTAACTGTAGAAGACATTTCACTGGTTAGATTTGTGTTGGCATATCACACCCAGCTGTAAAATCTAGGTGGGGAAGTATGAAGGTACATTAGGATAGATAAATATATTAGACAGGATTATTTTGGTTATAAGTGAAGAAACTCAAACTAGCTTAATAAAATTATAAAAACTTATCAGTTCATGCAAATCTAGCTGGATTTAATCACATAACAACATAATGGAAAGTGTATCTATCTCAGTGGAAATTGAAACCACAATAAAATATCATCTCATGCCCATTAAGATGGTTTCTATAAAAAACAAACAAAAAACAGAAAATAACAAATGTTGGCAGGGCTGTGGAAAAATTAGAACCCTTGTACACTGTTAGTGGGAATGTAAAATGGTGCAACCAACATGGAAAGCAATATAATCATTCCTCAAAAAATTGAAATTAGAACTACTATATGATCCAGCAACCTCAGTATAGGTCCAAAATAATAAAAATCAAAGTCTCAAAGAGATATTTTGCACACTTAGTTTCATAAAAGTATTATTTACAATAAAGTAGTTTAAATAACCCAAATGTCCACTGGCAGATGAATGAATAAACAAAATGTGATATACAAATATATAATGGAATATTAATCAGCCTTAAAAAGAAAGGAAATTCTGACATATGCCATAACATGCATGAATCACAAGGACATTATGCTAAGCTAAATAAGCTAATCGCAAAAAAAGGGAAAATATCATATGATCCCACTTACATAAAGTTATCTAAAGTAGTCAAATTTATAGAAATAGAAAGTAGTGGTGATTACCAGGGACTAGGGAGAGAAAGAAAAGGGGAGTCATTTAATGAGTATAGAATTTTAGTACCCAAGATGAAAAAATTCTGGAGCTCTGTGAATATATGAATATACTTAATGCTACTGAACTTTATACTTGAAAATGATTAAGGTGGTAAATTTCATGTAATATGATTTTTTAAACCACAATTTAAATAATTTAAAAACTTCAGAATAGTTTATATATCTCTTTTCTATACTGAATGGAACTGGAGAGGTATTGGCCATCTAAGGAATATGTTCTTTAAAGGTTATTATTCTATAAGAAAGGGGTGTATCCTTCTTGATAGCTTATGGAAAAACTCAAAGAGAGAAATTAATTGGAGAGCACTGAGAAATATGGACTGGGGATAGGCCATGGTTGGGTGCAGATACAATCCAAGATTCAGGTATAATTTCCAGAACCATGTGTAGCAGCATTATGGAGTGGGGAGTGTGCTTTTACCAAAGACGTAAATCTACCCCTGAAGCCTGTTTTAGAGTACAAATTCTAGTCTAACAAGGATTGTAACCAAAGTCTTGGGTCTTCTTAGTTGTGATTGCTTTTGCTTTTTATAGCCTTTTCCTTAATTCTTTCTTCCTAAAATGGCTAATTTGCTGATGTTTTTCAGTTCTACCCTCTAATTTCAAGACAATGTAAGCATTTATTTAACAAACTGTTCCAATATTTACTACTGTCAGACACTGTGCTGAGAACTAATAATAAGGGACTTGGTGTTAAAAGTCATAGCCCTGAGATGTGCATTTTATTGCAGTGTAAAAACAAGTAAATTAATAGCTATCACACAATATCATTATATGCTTTGATAGAAATGTGAGGAGAGTTAGGAGAGCACATAGGAGGAATGCCTCCATCAGCTGGGGAATGAGGAACTTGAGGAAAATTGGAGAAGATAACTGGGTGAGTGCTATTTGAACTGAATCTTGAGGTAGAATTAAGACTCATGTAAGAAGTTCCAAAGCAGGTAAGTTAAAGAAGTTTGAAGGGAAGTTTGAAATGAAAAGGCATTTCTGGTAGTGTGTGCAAGACAATGACAGTAGAAAGAGCAAAGTATATTCAAATATCTCCAAATCATTTAATATTCATGACAAATAGAAAGAATGAGGAATCGGAGCCAGGAGACAGAACGCAGACCCAAACCTTACTTTAGAAAAAGCAACATAGATTTCATTCTGAAAGTTATGAAGATCACTGAAGGCAAGAAACATAAGAAACCCCAAAGTATAAATTGTCAGTTTAGAATTTTAGTAGAGTAACATGATCAGTTTTCCATTGTAGAAAAATTAATCTGTAGTTTCATGAAAGGGGCTCTAATACTTTCTTATTACAAAGATCTCCCTTTCTCTATTTTTTTCAGGCCTTTTATCCAGAAATTCCAAAATAACTGATAGTTTATCCTGGTGTGTTAGTTCAATTAATAATCATAAATAAATAAACTAACCACCTCCCCACCTCACACCAAAGAATTCACATCCTCAAGAATCCTCCAGACGATAAATTGCTTTCTCCTAACTACACTGAATCTCCTTGACTTCTACATAATTAATGTAAACAGCAATGTAAGCCCAAGTCCAGAGTCAGATTCTCATACTTCATTATACCTAAACTGGGTTCTGGAATATACAAATAAGACCATGTCACCTAACCTGAAATATGAGTTTTAAAAACTGAGCATATTTATAATTTGGTATTCCTCACCATATTTCTGCCTCTGTTAAGTTTTTTTCTTTATGTTATACTCTTTGATGTCTTAAATTTTCTTAAGGACATGCTTCATAAAGTACAGTTTAGAGAATTGATTATTTGAACTCCTTTATTTTTCCAGTGACAACAGCATTCCCTGGTCACTCCCCTGTGAACATACATGTTAATATGTACTTAAAATACTAGAATGGAAACCAGGTGGAAATTGTTCAATAACATTAAATGTTGATAACTTAATAAGTTATATTGAGAGACAGAGGCCTACTCAAACTAAAAGAGTTATTCCATTGGTCCATAGAGAGGTCAGGCTATTCATGAACCAAAATTCTGGTGAAAAGGCTAAATTGATGTTTCATATTTGATCTTTCAAAAGACTTTGCTTATTTAAGATGTAGTGGGATTTATATATGAGTTGATAATGCATTGGTTTTCAAACCTTAAATAGGTTACTTATTGAGCATGGTAGATATAATGTGCTTTTCATCAATATACTGTATGACAAATCTGTAGTATTTTACCATTTACTTTAAAATCAGCAAAGCAAGCAAAATACACTTAAAATAGTTTATGTAGGCAGCATTGGCCTTCCAAACTGGTCAGAGATTGAATATGTCACTCTACTAGGGATCAAATAAAATGAACATAAACTCAGGCTCTACATTAAGTATCCGTTGCAAAGTTTCTGAAGTAACCTTGTCAATAGCATTTTATCTGTGATAATTACAAAAAGTCATATTTTTTATCCATAATTAGTGCCGCAATTAAGCAGGTAAGAAATTGAGTTTGAACTTGAAATTTTAATGTGGTACATTCTATTGAAAATTCAGCCCTGTCTCTACTAAAAATACAAAAGTTAGCTGGGCTTGGTGGCACATGCCTGTAATCCCAGCTACTCAGGAGGCTGATGCAGAAGAATCACTTGAACCCAGGTGGAGGAGTTTGCAGTGAGCTGAGATGGAGCCACTGCGCTCCAGACTGGGTGACTGAGTGAGATTCCATCTCGAAAGAAAAAAAAAGAAAATTCAGTTCTTAAAATATATACTTAAAAATGAAGCAATAATATGAAGTAAGTTGTGGTTTAAAAAATCTATTGCCTTGACAGTTGTGGTTATTTTATGAAATGTAGTTTTTAAGGTAAAAAGTTTGGAGAGATTGGTTGAAAGCCTTGTATTTGCTATGAAAACAATGTAAAATTAACTGCCTAGTTAACTCTCCATCAATAAGAACATCAGCTTTTCTATTTTCAGAAGAGAAAACATTTTTAAAAATAGGTAGGCTTTTAATTTATTTAGTTTTTGAGGAGTTTGCATTTAAAATAGAATAAATCCATTCTGTGAAAAACTGTATCTCTATTTCAAGTTATTCTATTTAAATCAATTATTTAAGAGCTATAAATTAAGAAATACTCTACAACATTTCTACTTAATATTCATAACCAATTACATCAGCATTCAGTAAGATACGATTACTATTAAAGAGTTAACAAAGATACATTGATGAATACTGGCTTCAAGATTTTTATCTCTCCTACATTGCTAATATAAGGAGGGAAAAATAGGTCAAATAACTATGTTTTCTCTTCTTAGTTACTTATTTTACTTTAATTCACAGTGAATTTCACATACTGTGAAATGTCAAAAGCAACCTTAGATTGTTTCATGCAGTAATGATATAGTTAAGAAGCTCTTTTAAATAAATGTGTCAAGTTTTATTCATCCTAGATCCAGATGATATGAGAAAACTTCATACTCTCATGGGGAATGATGGGTGGAAGAAAAATTACTCATTTCAATTGCACTGATGGTAAACACAGATGAGGGTCAGAATCTTGGATTTTGGCTAAAATAGATTCCTATAATAAAAAAGAGAGGTGTATATTGTAAAAATACTGGTAAACATATTAAAAATAAAAATTCTCATAATAATTGTTTCTGTCCTAACCACAAGTTATTATGTGTATATAATATCAATAACATTAATGAAATTTTACCAGATTAAATTTCAAGCAAGAACTTTGCAATTTAAAAATTGCTACATAAAACAATATTTTTTTGAAAGACATCAAATTTCTGTATCCAAAATAAGTTTAGAATTATAGTAAGGCTTACTGATGAAAAGTGAACCCCTAAAATCTTAACTTATTCTCTACCTCCAATTAAAAAAGGCTCCATATATTTTTCTTCTCTAAAATGTGATCTTTAGGAGATTATAGGTAATGCACTCAGTTAGAAAGAGTACCTTGTCCCAGAGATTTAAAGGACATTTTTTCTACATGGAGCCATGAAAGATAGCGTCTGGTAGAACTGTAGTGTCCTGTTATTAGGGAGCTACTGATTCATTAGGAATTCTAATGCTGTAATACATTTGTCTCATGTTTCATTGACCAAACCTATTGTCTTCCTGTCTGCTGCTTCAGGGCCAGTTTAGGCAACAGATGAGACAGCAATGTAGTCATATGCCAGTAAGGTAGTTTTTAAATTAGAAAAGTGAAGAGACGTGCTCTGAATTCATTGCCTTATTTTTTTCACATAGAAGGAGCAGTGGAGGTAACCTAGAAAAATAAAGGCTGATTTACACATTAACATCTCATTCAAAACATTCACCCCAGACCAATTAGGAGCCTTTCTCCTACCTCCGGGGCCACCTTTGCTCATATCAGTGTGAAACTCTCAAAGGAGATCTGTATCCATTGTCTATCCATCAATCCTCTTCTATCTCAGGGAGTGAGCCAATGTAAGTAGAAAGTGTTGCCCGAAATATCCTCAAGGATACAAATCATTTAGCAAAGATAATAAGCAATTTATCCACTAAGGATAATAGCATGGCCAAGGAATCAGACATAAAAGAGATAATTCGATCAGGTCAAAAATAGTAAAATTAATTTTTCTTTTTCTCATAAGGCACATAGAAATGCTGGCTACTTGAAATTTGACAAAGCCATAACCAGTAGGATTACTATATAACTGCTGATTTTGATGCTTTCAAAAATTTATACATCTAACTCTTTAACACTTTAAATAGCACAATTTATTTTATTTTTTTTATTGCATTTTAGGTTTTGGGGTACATGTGAAGAACATGCAAGACTGTTGCATAGGTACACACATGGCAGTGTGATTTGCTGCCTTCCTCCCCATCACCTATATCTGGCATTTCTCCCCATGCTATCTCTCCCCAACTCCCCACTAAATAGCACAATTTTTTAAAATTACCATTTATGAAAGATTTCATAGAGTAAACTTAGCCATTTAGTAAGCTCATACCAGCTAATGAAGGTAAATTATTAAATTTTCAGGAATTTTGGTTATTTCAAATGACCATTAAAAATTATATAAGCCTATATTTAGGAGACTATATTAAAATTGAAGGCAATAAATATAACTTATCACTTCCAAATTATTTTAATGCATTTTACTATGCTCTTTAGTTTACATAGTATTGGTGACAGTAGGAACACTACATAATGGTGTGCTACTGTGAATCTCTTCTCAAGTGCTCATTTGATGACTCTACCTTAGTGGCTGGACACTGGCCATGCTAGGACTATGTGCATGACAGAAAACAGCAAAGACTATAGATGAGGCTTTTTTTTTTCTTCTGGAAAGCCAGGTATTAAACATTTACCAGAATACCACTGGCTATAAATTCTATGGTGAAGCAACCAACTGATAAGAGCTCTCTGTGTAGGAAGAAGGGTAAATAAGTTCAAAGGATGCTAACAATAATAGAGGAAGGTCTGGGCAGCTATGGTAGTCTCTCAAGCTTGAGAAAATAGTGTTTATGCATGTATGTGTGTGTAATTTTGTAAACTGAACTGCAAAATACTTTTTATCCACTATTACTAAAATGAACGCTGGAAATAAAAGAAACAAAAATTCCATGTAATTTCTCTAAACATTCCTAAATATTTTAACAAATATGAGACTATTATAATTTTGATTTTTTGAATTTGTAAATATATTATTCTATTGGAAATACTGGACATGCTATAAACCTATTTAAGGCCTGTTTATGGTTAAAGTGGTACAGGTTATTTTTTTCCCTAGGTCAGCAGAATTTGGTCTTTTATATACACTGAGTTATGTAACAGATTCAGATATGAAGCAAGATCAGAAATATGAGACTGTGGAAAGGTTTATGATTTTTAAAATAAGAGGTTTCTTTAGTTCACAATGAGCCATGTCCTTAACATATTCAATGATACTATCTAATGCAATTTGCCATGTGACTATAATCCACTATATACTGCTTATACTATTCCTTTATTGGAATGCTACTGGCTTAATAAGTTTCAGTTTAAATTAAATTGGAGTGGATATATATATATATATATATATATATATATATATGAAATCTAAAGACTAATTTTAAATACTTAGAGAAAAAAGTCTATATTTTTTCTTTATCCATGGGCATTACAGAAGAATTAATTTGTTTCATGTGATAAGGTACATTTTTCTAAGGAAGAAATATGGTTTTAATGGAGTAAATTTGTTTTTGATGTGAAGTTATTTAGGCACAGTGTAGATAATGGAAATATTTATAATGATATTCATAATGTTCTTCAAAACAATAAAAGACTTATTGAATTTTAAAAATATATATTTATTGCTAAAAGTTAAAACCTGACCATTTTTACCTTCTTGTGGGTACTAGAAACATTAACATTCTCTAAGACAGAATTATACATTTTACGTAAGAATAGTATCCTGAGAGATAATCATTGTGTTAGAATATTTTGATCCTTTGTTTTTATAATTTGATACTAGGATATATATATTTCATTACTTATTAAGTGTATCTATTCTTAAATTTTTTACAATTCCGAAGTAGTTCTGCTTTTATATTAGGGAAAAACCTGGTCAATAGACCTCTGGCAGAAAAAATGTCATCTCTAAGAGAACATATATAAAATGCCTTCCCTTGTCACAAAAAAATACCATTCCATATATTTAATGTGTTTATACTCATCTACTAGAATAAAATGGAATTTTTACTTCTAAAAAAATGAATAAATCTTTTCTATGACCAAATATCCTCCTTATTGAATGTGCACCTTTAACTTGAAACTTTAAAAAAATCTAATTTATTACATGCAAGAAGTTGAGTTTCATGCCTAAAATGATGCTAACGCTACCCAGAGCATTTTCAATTTAAACTGATGTTCCTATGCTGTAGAGAAAGTACTATAAATTTTTAATTATAAATATGAATCCATGTAACCTGTTTGTACAGAGAAGAGCTAATGGTTCCTTTGTTACTGTTTTTTACTAGCAAGAAGAAATGGAATAAATCATGTGATTGCTTCATACGTTATTTGCATTTTTGACTTGTAAAAATAGCAATCATATACCATTTTGTTTTTATGAACTAACTTTGTGCTAAAAACAAAATAATTAACTTCATTGTACACCAGGTTAAATCACTGTGTCTTGTAGAAATAGTATACAATCATGCTTAGTAGTGAATTCCTTCAGGATCATTACTTAAATCACTTATAAATCCTTTTATATAGAATGCAGATTTTTGATGTTAAGTCACACTCTGGTAGTTATAGGATGGTACTGTGCACATTGGCCAAAAAGGATCCCTTTCTTATGACAAATAAAGGGAAAGAATGGAGAAAATAAAGAAAAGAAATCACAATTAAAATAGAATGAACAAAAACATCTTAACAGAGCTTTTAGTATAAATTTTTTTTTCAACTTACATTAATGTTACATTTCTATTCAACACGCATATTGTTTTCACATTAATATATATTAGGACCACTAATGCATGGTGACACACACTGTAGTTTGCTCTGGCTTTAAACACACCTCAGCAATTTTCTGAGAAACAGAGAAGTATGCACACCTCTCTGGGAAAAAAAAAAGAAGGAATATTAGTTGTAGATTAAAAGGCTGATGATAGACCATCTTTACTGAATATTTTAGATGGTACTAGTTGCTAATATTTAGACCAAATAGCATATAACATATATTAAACCTCAGTAGGCATGTTAAAAAGGCAATACAACTTTTGTTTGAGAATGTCTTTAAATGATCTGTTTATTTTTCCAGTTTAAAATTAGGCAAATTTTATGCATCCTTGTATTTTTCTATAAAGGATCCTATGGAAATCATCAAAATGCCATTGTACTTTAACTAGTCTTCTTATTCAGTCATACTTATATCCATTGTTGGCATTAATATTTTTCCTTATTAATTACTTGGAATTCAGATTCACATTATCGTGTTACCATTGGATAGGTGAAGCACAAGAACAGAATTCTATTTGTAAATGCATCTACTATAATTTGAAATTATTACAAAGAAAGTAAAGAAAAAGCACATGGCAGTCTTATACAGAAATATTAATGTAGTGAAATATATTTACTTTGTTACCTAAGATGTGACAGTAGTCCCTTAATCTATAAGAATAATCTCCTCTGCTGTAGCAGCAAATAAAAAGAAGGATGCATATTATGGATTTTTTGAGTATCAGGATATCACTCTGCTATAATATATCATGCTTCATTGTGACACATTCCCCCATTTGTCACTTTCTGTCATGTTACTGTATCTCAAAAGACACAACATTGCCCAACCATTTTTTTTAGTGCAGCAAATGGATGCTAAATATTTGACATTGACAACAGAACTATTTTTAAAAACCAGGTAGTTTTAGCCAATAGCTATTTAAATAAATATTTCAACCCATGGATACCAGAGAAAGTGGTTATTTAAATGTATATTTGTAAAGCTTGAATATCTAGTAAAAACAAATATTTATTTTACTTGTGAGCACTCTATTCTTAAACTATGAAAACTGCTTTCCTTCCCATTTGATGGTACTCTTAGAAAATGATTAAATTTCTCTTTTTGTTTCCTGTCAAAGAAGCAGGTTTAATTTTTATCAGTATAAAAATACTGAAATAGTCGAACTGCTTTCCTCAGCTTTTACATTTAAGCATTTCAAGCTAATGTTTTAAAATAGTCCTTTGAAGAAATACGTAAACATATGCACATGTATTAGGACTCCATATTAGATTCAGGCAATAGAAGCCACAAGAAATACAAAGCCATCCGCCATCTTGCTGACACTGCTACTGAGGGCTGGTGCTATCAGAACCAGTAAACACCTGACAACATTCCAGACACATCTAGATAGAATAAAGTAGAAATGCTTAACTAAAAAGAAATGAATTGCCATTCGCCTACTTTCTCATATAACCCTGTCCCATGAATCTTTCTGTACAGATGAAGAGAATCCCCTAGCATCAATGACTATCTCAAACTAATTTGAAAAATTATTTTGAACCTTAAGTACATAATTCAGTCTGTTGGTAATTTTTGGAACTATTTGAGTCAGGACCAAGGAGAGCTCCCAGATTTTGTTGTTTCCGATAAGCCCTGCACTAACAGCGGTGAGAGCTCACATTAAGCCCTATGTTCAGGGTTTTATATAGATTATTTTACTATTTAAACCTCACAGCATTACTGTGAGATAGTCACCACTATTTACTGTAATGAGTACTTAGGCTCAGAGAGTTATCAGGGGCTGATTGTATAGCTTCTGCTTTAGAGCTTGCTCATCCCTGAGAAACATCACAGTATAACTTGCAATTTGTATTGTTTTCGATAAATAACATGATATTTATGTTAAATAATGTTAACATATCATGTTTACGTTATGTTATTATAACAAAAAATTATGTTAAATAACACAGTGTTAACTTTTCAAGGCTATTGCCTATAAATTTGGAATAGAATATTTTTTCATTTTTACTTAGGTGGCTAATACATATTGTATGTAAGATATTTTGGTGAGTTTGTCAGAAAGAAATTTTGTTTCAGCTATGACCCTTTAATATTTGCAATGTTCAGCTCTGTTAAAAGTCATTCCCCTGTTTGAGAACTTCGGCCCCTCCCCATTCCATGTAAAGTAGAGTTTGAACCTAGTTTAGGTAGGCAGGATCTGGCCTAACCTACCTTCCCAGCTGAATCTCCCACTCCTCATTTCTATTAATCAAATCCAAGGCTTTCTTCCCTTCCATTATACAAGCTTGAAATATTTTTGTCTCTCTGTCTTTGATTAGGTGGTCTCTCTCAGCTGGGAAAGGCTGCTTTGCCATCTTCAGCTGTAGAAAATCAACATCTTCCTCAAGCTCAAACTTTGCCTAATTCCAAAAACTTTTTCTACTTTTACCACCAGAATTTATCTTTCCCTCCCTTACTCTCCAATAATAATAGAAATTTTACTGCTATCCCAAGACCTGTGTTCTAGGCTTATTGCTTAAATGCATTATTGCTATAATATATGCATATAACCTTCTATTGAACATCTGTGTCCATAGACTTTTTGCTTCAATTAAATCATAAATCATCCATTGTCTATTGCTTATTTCTATGTCTGTCATTTGTTAGATTATAAACTCCTTAAGATCTTCCATCTAATTCATCTTTTTATTCCTCCAGGAAACCTAGCATAATTCCTCACATTGAATTAAATGGAAGCAGATATTTAAAGCCAACATAAAATGTTTTGAAATATGTCTTAAGTTTTAATAATATCTCATTAAGTCTTAAGGTAACCACATGTTAACAGTTACAAAACTCAGATAAATTATTTCTCTCTCATATTTCAACTTTCTGCCCCTTATGTGGATCTTTTATTTATATGTTCTTTGTATAATGCTCATTTAACTTTAAAACACACTGAAAATCCTCTGTATCCCAACACACTCCTCTCCTCTGAGAAACACTTACTCCATTGATTTGAATCAGGACTAGATGTTTTACTCCAAGAGTTATAATCAGCTATGAGACTCATTTACGTTTTTATAAGTGGAATTTTTTGAGGTTGATATGTGTTTTTTGTTTGATTTGTACATCCTCTCTTCTTTTCAATTTATGCATTTTTAAATTTTTATTTACAAAAGGACACATAAATGAATTCTAATTAGTAATGTCCTTGATTCTTCTCTCTCAAACATAATTTCCATTGCCACTCCAATATCATATTATCATTCAGTCCTTTTTTTTACTGCTTATAAATCTATTTATATGTAATCATAAAGATAAAATTTTGATTTTTGTGTTTAATTTTATGTAAGTTAAAATACATTGTGTATATATTTTGGAGTGTGCTTTGTTTTTCTGACTTAAAAGACACATGAGCAAACATATTCTCTTCAAACTTCTACCTATTGCATAATTTTCCAGGCCAATGCTGTATCATGTGTCATTTAAGAATTCATTGCCTATAGATGAACATTTATGTGTATTTTAACCAAAAAAGGAACAATATTGTTGTACATGACTTTATGTGCACTTGTGCAAGAATTTCTCTAGAATAGATATCTAGACCCAGAATTTTGGGATAAATAAGTGTAATTTAAATTTTAATAGATATTACCAAATTAGCCCCTGAAAGACCTCTTATATTTTTATTCCCACTGAGAATATATAAGATGATGCATTTTCTGTGCATCTTTTTCATCACTGGATATTATCAATGTTTTTAGGTATTGATAATCTGTTAGGCCACCATTTAATTTTGGGATATTCATTTATACTTTCCTGAGTACTAGTGAGGGTGAAGATAATTTTATATGTTTGTCATCATTTTTATTCATTTTTTTCAAATTCACTGTTTACATAATTTCCCATATTTCCATAATGTTTTATTTGTAGGAGGTATTAATATATTTTAGATATTTATTGTTTGTTATATACCTTAAAGTATTTCTCAGATGCTTGTCTTTCAATTATATGTGCATTGCCATTGGTATGTTAGATAATTGGGCTTATTGATGTATTTATGGCATCTTGATTCTGTATTTTGCCTTCAAAAGCTTTCCCTTTCCCAATAATGTAAGCTTATTCCAACATATTTTGTTCTAATAATACTGTACTTTTATCATCTTATATGTAGCTCTTTAATCTATATCAAAATTTTGTGTGGATATGGATCAAGTATACAACTTCACTTTTTTCAAATGCCTCTTTATCTTTTAAAAATTAAGCCAAGTGGACTAATTAGATCTATTAAAACTATAAAAACAAAGTCATTAAGCACAACCACAACATGCTTTTGCAAGCAAAATGCAACTCTTGGGCCAATAAAATATAACTGTCCCCTGTTTATAGCTTGCCATTTTTATAATAGTTATGCAAATAGCTTGAACTCCAAATCTTTCTTCTCCAGGATAGATCTTTTTTCCTTGAGTGAGTCTTTTGGGAAGTCATCTAAAGAGATGTGGACAAATATCATATCAAGTCCTAAAGGAGACAGGGTCCCTATCATGCTCAAGCATCTGGCATACTCAGAAACAGGAGCCTATTCTAGGAATATCACCTTCTGCAGAACAGAATTTACAGGGGCTCCTCAGGTTGAGGAGATTACAGTAGGTGCTGGTAAGAGGCAAAAACAGCATAGATGATAAGCTTCTATACCTAGAATAAAGAGAGGGGGATATAAGGTATCAAAGAGGTCCAAGAAAGAGATGTGCTTTAATCCAGACAAATACATACAACACTTAAGTGAAGATTTCATGACAGCCCTTCTCTACCTGTAATTCTGCCTTTGGCACTGTTCCTGACCACCACTTCTGTTGGAAGTACAAATTTTCTAGGTATAGAGGAAATACAAATAGTGGCTTCTGACATTACTTCAAGGAGTTATTTCTAGACCTTGCGATTTCTACAAGAGGATGAAAAAGAAAATCTAGACTGGAAGCTTCTATACCTTTTTGTCTTGGGAATCAAAATGAATAACCAGGAGATCGAAAAGGTAATTCATGTAATGCTTACTATATGCTAGTTGTTTTCTGCTTTTTAAAAAATTTTGACAATTGCTTTTTCATGTAGGTGCTATTATCTTTATTTTGAGATGGGAAAACAGGTTCAGAATGGCCACAGAGTGATAGTCAGGATTCCAGCTTCCAGCCTGGTTTTGATTACTCTGCCCTACCAACTGTGGAAGGGAAGTGGACACAAAGCAACCTCCATTCTCTACCAGCTCCACCAGGATTTCCCTCTAACTGCCTTTATCCAAACGACAGCCATCCAAAGCATCCATTTTGCTGATTTCACATATTACACTTTTAAAAAGACGTTCCTCCATAAAGAAGTGTTTGTACCCCTCAGTTCATGTTTTACGTTGGATGTTACATTGATTTGCAAACCAGATATATTCAGCCTTCCTTAACAAAACCAATTCATCCTAAGAAGTTTGTTTCATTTCAAATACTAGTGTCAAAATGGCTTAGCAAATGGAGAAATGAGGGCAAAATAACCCCTTTATGCCTGAGGTTGCAGTTTTTTGAATTTTTGTAATCAGACATTGGTGATGACCTTAAGCAGTAGGATACAAACTCTCACATGCTTAGGGTTCCAATAATGGAACACTAGGCATAAATTGCTAAAATTATTTTCCCAGCACCACCAAGATTAGAATTCACTGCCCAGTAAAAAAAAAAAAATCAGAAATCATTCACCTGCAGAGGCACCACATAAACTTATAGCAATTTGCTTTCCGTGGATTTGAAATAGTAAAACAAAATCTCTTGGGTTCTTGAAAAGCCCTAGGTAATGTGTTTTATAGAAGCAAAATGTCACTGCCCATTAGCTCAAGCAATAAAACTCCTTTTCATAGAAACTGGCTGTATTTTTAAGCATGATTCATTATTATAAAGCATTGAGAGTTACTTTGTTCAGTTTGTTCAAGCAGAGAACAGGTTAGTTTTGTTTTTGTTTTTCCTAGTATTCACTCATCAAACTTTCATAGAATCAGGAACTACTTAATTTATATTCAGAGGGCTTATTGTTGTAGGTATTCATATGCTGCAAATAAAACCCAATGGAAGTACATTTGGAAACTGAGCTTTAAGGAATACCTGGCTTAATTTTTAAAGAAAAGAAAAGCATCATAATTCTTTCTATTCTTTTTGTTGTTGTTGTTGCTGTTGTTGAAACAGTCTCATTCCGTCACCAGGTGCCAGGCTGGAGTGCCGTGGTGGGACCTCGGCTCACTGGCAACCTCCGCCTTCCAGGTTCAAGCAGTTCTCCTGCTTCAGTATTCTTTTTATTCATACGTATATTTTGTTTGGACTTCAGGTGCAAATGGTAGAATTAATCACAATTATCTTTGGTTCATAATTGACATTGATCCATCCAAAGCTCTCTCTTGCTTCATTCATTCATCTACTCATTTTACCCCCACTTTCCATTCTCATTCTCTTTCATGGGCAAACATTCAAATACATTTTCTTTTGTAAACTTTCATTTGTATGTGCATTATTCACTGTGTGGGTTTTATTTTGCTAGTTTTTTGACTTATATGTTTATTTTTGTTCTTATGCCATGTCTTAGTTCAGGCTGCTCTACCAGAATATCATAGACTAGGTGGTGTATATACCAAATATTTATTTCTTAAAGTTCTAGAGGCTAGGAAGTCTAAGATCAAGGTGCAAGCAGATTTGGTGTCTGGTGAGAATCTGCTTTTTGGTTTGTAGATGGCTGTCTTCTTGTATCCTCACATTGCATTGTACAGAAAGAGAGAAAAAAAGCAAGTTCTCAGATGTCTGTTTGTATAAGGCTCTACCCTTATGACCTAATTACCCCCAAAAGACCTCACTTACAAATATCATCACCTTGGGGATTAGATTTTCAATATATGAATTTGGGAGAACACAAACATTCTGTCCATAGCATGGTAGTTTCCCCAACTTGGAACTTAAGCTTGCATCATTAATACATTGTTACAAGGTATTTGATTATCCTTACTCTCTGTATCTTTGAAAGTATCCTCCTGTGTGTTTTTTTTTCTTCTTGTTCTTGAAACCTATCACATTCCTGTTTTTGATATTAGATTTTCTGTTAATGTTAAAGCTATTAGGTCTTTCTTATTTTTTACCACAGAAAATCTATTTGAATCTTTGGCTGTATATAACATTCTAAGTTCAAAGCTTCTTTTCCATTAACACTTTAACAATATGATATCTTGTTCTTTTTGTACCCAGTGTTGCTTTAATAAATTTGACAGCATTCTGATTATTATTCCTGTGTAGGCAATCTACTTTTTCTCTATTCAAGTCTTTTGCAATTATTCATTTTTCTTTGATATTATAGAATGTGTCCATATGTGTTTTTGCTTCCTACCATTCCTGTAGCAATCTATGATCCTATTGTCATATAAGATCACCCATCCAGTATTATTGTGAAAAAAATATATTTGATAATTTTTCAAATATTCTCTGATAACTCTGCTTCTATTCTCTTATCTGTTTTTCTTTATGTTTCTATATTTTTGACCCTTCTTGCTACATTCTGAGAGAGTTCTCTAATCTGGTCTTATGATTCACAAATTTGTTTTACATTCTTTTTCATCTCTATTATTCTGTTCATTTTTTAAAAGTTTTTGTTTTTATGATGTCTTGGTTTTGTCTTATATTACTCATGTTTCCCAATTTTCTTACATGTATTTTGTGCTTCTTTTACATTATATTTTGTATTAATTTTTTTGAAAAAAATGTAATACCTAACATGCAACCTACCCTCTTAACAGCTTAAAAAGCATACAATACAGTATTATTACTTGTAGGCACAATATTGTACAGCAGATCTCTAGAACCTATTCATCTTTTATAACTGAAGTTTTATATTGCTTGATTAGCAGCTCCCCATTTCCCTCTCTTTCCAACTCCTGGCAACCACCATTCTATTATTTGCTTCTGTGAATTTGAATATTTCAGATGCATAATGTAAGTGGAATCATGTAATATTTGTCATTCTGTGATTGACATATTTTACTTATTTTAGTGTCCTCAAGGTTCATCTATATTGTTACACATTGCAGGATTTACTTCTTTTTAAGGCTGCATAATATTTCATTATACATATATAATATATTTTGTTTATCCATTCATTTACCAATGGACATTTGGATTGTTTCTACCTCTTAGATATTGTGAATAGTGTTGCTAGGAACTTGGATATGCAAATATCTTTTGAGATCCCATTTTCAATTATTCTGGACAGATACCCTGAAGTGGCACTGCTGGTAATAACAAACCACCTGAAAAGAAAATTAGAAAAACAATCTCATTTACTATAACATCAAAATAATAAAATAATTAGAAATAAATGTAACTAAGGAAGTGAAAAACTTACATACTGAAAATTTTAAAGGCATTGATTAAAGAAATTAAAAAGGAAACAACATGAAAGCACATCTCATGTTCATGGATCAGAAGACTTAATATTGTAAAAATGTCTATACTACACAATGTGATATACAAATTCAACAAAATCTCTATCAAAATCCCAATGACATTTTTATAGACATAAAGAATTCTAAGACATATATGGAACCAATAAATACTGCAAAGAGTCAAAATAATCTGGAAAAAGGAGAACAAATCTGGAAGCATTACACTTTCTAATTTCAAAATATATTAAAAAGGTACAATAATTTAAAACATGTGACACTGGTATAAGGATACAGAAATGGAACAGTGGAATAGAATAAAGATGCCAGAAATAAATACAAAAATATGCAGTCAACTGTCTTCAACAAGTGTGTCAAGAATCCATAATGTGGAAAGAATAGTCTCTTCAACAAATGAGATTGAGAATACTGGATGTCCATATGTAAAGGAATGAAACTGTGCTGTTGTCTTACACTATACACAAAAATTGACCCAAAATGGATTAAAGACTTCAGTGTAAGACCTGAAACTGAAAAACTGGAAGAAAACAAGGGGAAAGCTTTACAGCATTGACCTTATATTGATTTCATGGATATAACACTAAAAAACACAGGTAACAAAAGCAAAAATAGACAAGTGGAACTATGTTAAACAAAAAAAGCTTTAAAAAGGAAACAATGAATAGAATGAAATGATTAATAGAATGAAAAGACAACCTACAGAACTGGGTAAAATATTTGGAAACCATATATCTGATAAAGGATTAATTTCCAAAATGTATAGGGAATTAGTACAACTCAATAGCTCAAAAACGAATAACCCCATTATAAAGTAGGCTAAGGACTTGAATAGGCATTTATTCAAAGAAAACACAAATGACCAAAAGGTATATGAAAAGATGCTGAACATCACTCATCATCAGGGAAATGCAAACCAAAACCACAATGAGATATTAACTCACTCCTGTTAGGATGTTTATCATTAAAAAAAAAAAAGACGACAAGTGTTGGGAAGAATATGAAGAAACTGGAACCCTTGTATACTGTTTAGTAGAGATGCAAAATGATGCAGCTACTATGAAAAACAGTCTGGAAGTTCCTAAAAAAATTGAACATTTGGAGGGGGGCAGATCCAAGGTAGCAGAATAAGAACAACTCTGGAGTACAGTTCCCAGTGAGAACAATGCAGAGGGTGAGTGATCACTGCATTTCCAAACACGTTTTTACTGCCCACAGACCAGGAGATTCCCGGGCTGAAAAGCACCATGAGTTTCCAGCAAGGCTGTTTCAGCTGGCACAGCCAGTCTCCACACAAAAACACAAAAATCTGGGTGGCTGTTTCAACTGGTGCCTGGAATGCCTGGGAGACAGCGCTGCCCAATCAACTGAAAAAAAGGGGGCTGAAACAGGGAGCCAGGTGATCTGGCTTAGCGAGTCATACCCCCACAAAGACCAGCAATCCGAAATGCTCTGGACTGAGAGTTTTGCAGCAAGCACAGCTGGACCAGGGACTGTCCCACAGTGGGGGGAAGGGCATCAGCTATTATTGAGGCAGTCCACCACTACCAAGGCAGTCTGCCACTACCACGGCAATCTGTCTTTACTGAGGCAGTCTGCCATTACTAAGGCAGACTGCCATTACTGAGGCAGTTCTAACTGTACCTCTGTAAAAACAATGCAAGGAAGTTCAAACAGCAGCTAGGCAGAGCCCACGGCAGCTCAGCAACCCCTCTGCTGGCAGACTGTGACTAGGTTACCTCCTTGCTGGGCAGGGCATCTCTGAAAAACGGCAGCAGCAGGTCAGGAAATTATGAATAAAGCCCCACCTTCCCAGGACAGAACTACTGGGAAAGAAGGCTGTTATGAGTTCCACTGCAGTAGACTTAAACGTACCTGTCCAGTAGCTCTGAACAGAACAACAGAGCTCACAGCTCAGTACTTGAGCTCCTATAAGGAACAGACTGGCTCCTGAAGCACCTCCTCAACCCCTGTGTATCCAAAGAGACACCTCATAAAGGAGAGCTTAGGCTGACATCTGGCGGGTACCCTTCTGGGATGAAGATAACAGAAGAAGAAACTGGCAGCAGCCCTTACTGTTCTGCAGCCACTGCTAGTGTTCCCCAGGCAAACAGGGTCTGGAGTGGACCTCCAGCAGTCTTACAGCAGAGGGGCCTGTTAGAAAATTAAAAAAGAGAAAGAAATAACTTCTACATCAACAGAAAGGATGTCCACTCAGAGACCCATCCAAAGTCACCAACTACAAAGACCACAGGTAGCTAAATCTAAGAAGATGGGAAGAAACCAGCCCAAACAGGATTAAAACATCAAAAACCAGAATGCCTCTCCTCCTCCAAGGGATCACAACTCCTCACCAGCAAGGGAACAAAGCTGGATGGGGAATGAGTCTGATGAATTGATAGAAACAGGCTTCAGAAGGTGGGTAATAACAAAGTTCTCTGAGCTAAAAGAATGTGTTCTAACCCAATGCAAAGTAACTATGAACCTTGAAAAAAGGTTAAACAAAATGCTAACAAGAATAAGCAGCTTAGAGAAGAATATAAATGACTTGATGAAACTGAAAAACATGAGAACTTCGAGAAGCATACACAAGTTTCAATAGGTGAATTGACCAAGAAGAAGAAAGGAATCAGAGATTGAAGATCAACTCAATGAAATAAAGTGAGAAGACAAGATTAGAGGAAAAAGGGTGAAAGAAAATGAACAAAGTCTCCAAGAAATATTGGATTGTGTGAAAAGACCTAAGTTGTGTTTGATAGGTGTACCTGAATATGATGGAGAGAATGAATCCAAGCTGGAAAACACTCTTCAGGTTATTATCCAGGAGAACTTCCCCAACCTAGCAAGGCAGGCCAACAATCAAATCCAGGAAATACAGAGAACACCATAAAGATATTCCTCACGAAGAGCAACCACAAGGCACATAATCATCAGATTCATCAGGGTTGAAATGAAGGAAAAAATGCTAAGGGCAGCCAGAGAGAAAAGTTGGGTTACCCATCAGACTCACAGCAGATCTCTTGGCAGAAACCCTACATGCTAGAAGAGAGTGGGGGCCAATATTCAACATCCTTAAAGAAAAGAACTTTCAACCTAGAATGTCATATCCAGCCAAACTAAGCTTTATAAGTGAAGGAAAAATACAATCCTTTACAAACAAACAATTGCTGAGAGATTTTGTCACCACCAGGGCTGCCTTACAAGAGCTCCTGAAAGAAGCACTAAACATAGAAAGGAACAACCAGTACCAGCCAGTCCAAAAATGTACCAAATGGTAAAGACCATTGACACAATGAAGAAACTGCAACAACTAATGAGCAAAACAACCAGCTAGCATCAAAATGGCAGGATCAAATTGACGCATAAAAATATTAACCTCAAATGTAAATGGGTTAAATGCCCCAATCAAAAGACAGAGACTGGCAAATTGGATAAAAAGTTAAAACCCATCAGTGTGCTTTATTCAGGAAACCCATCTCACATTCAAGGACACACATAGGTTCAAATAGGGGATGGAGGAAGATCTACCAAGAAAATGGAGAGTAAAAAGAGCAGGAGTTACAATCCTAGTCTCTGATAAAATAGACTTTAAACCAACAAAGATCAAAAGAGAAAAAGAAGGGCATTACATAATGGTAAAAGGATCAATGCAACAAGAAAAGCTAACTATCCTAAATATATACACACCCAATAAAGGAGCACCTAGATACATAAAACAAGTTTTTAATGACCTACAAAGAGACTGAGACTCCCACACAAAAATAGTGGGAGACTTTAGCACTCCACTGCCAATATTAGACAGATCAACAAGGCAGAAAATTAACAAGGATATCCAGGACTTGAACTCAGATCTGGACCAACCAAACCTAATAGACATCTACACAAATCTCCACCCCAAATCCACAAAATATACATTGTTCTCAACACCACATAACACCTACTTTAAAACTGACCACATAATTGGAAGTAAATCACTCCTCAGCAAATGCAAAAGAACGGAAATCATATCAAACAGTCTCAGACCACAGTGCAATCAAACTAGAACTCAGGATTAAGAAACTAACTCAGAACAGCATAACTTCATGGAAACTGAACAACTGGCTCTTGGATGTTGACTGGATAAACAATGAAATGAAGACAGAAGTAAAGATGTTCTTCAAAACCAACGATAACGAAGACACAATGTGCCAGAATCTCTGGGACATATTTAAAGCAGTGTCTAGAGGGAAATTTATATCAATAAATGCTGACATGAGAAGCAAGGAAAGATCTAAAAGCAATACACTATCATCAAAATTGAAAGAGCTAGAGGAACAAGATTAAAAGAAAGAAAGAAACCCAAAAGCTAGCAGAAGACAAGAAATAACTAAGATCAGAGCAGAACTGAAGGAGATAGAGACACAAAAAATGCTTGCAAAAATTAATAAATCCAGGGGCTAGTTTTTTGAAAAGATTAACAAAATACACAGACCACTAGCCAGATTAATAAGAAAAGAGAGAAGAATCAAATAGATGCAATAAAAAATGATAAAGGGGATATCACCACCAATTCCACAGAAATACAAACTGCCATCAGAGATTACCTACAAACAAAACTATGGAAGTAAACCAGTAAACCTGGAAGAAATGGATAAAGTCCTGAACACTTGCACCCTCTCAAGCCTAAACGAGGGAGAAGTTGAAATCCTGAACAGACCAATTACAAGGGCTGAAGTTGAGGCAGCAATTAATAGCCTACTAATCAAGAAAATCCAGGTTCAGATGTGTTCACAGCTGAATTCTACCAGATGTACAAAGAGGAGCTGGTACCACTCCCGAAACTATTCCAAATGATACAAAAAGAAGGAATCCTTCCCAAATCATTTTATGAGACCAACATCATCCTGATACCAAAACCTAGCAGAGACTGAACAAAAAAAGAATTTCAGGTCAATCTCCATGATGAACATAGATGCAAAAGTCTACAATAAAATACTGGCAAACTGATTGCAACAGCAGAACAAAAATCTTATCCAGCACGATCCAATAGGCTTCATCCCAGGGTTGCAAGGGTGGTTCAACATATGCAAGCCTATAAATGTAATCCACTACATAAACAGAACCAAAGACAAAATCCACATGATTATCTCAATAGATGCAGAGAAGGCCTTCAACAAAATTCAACAGCCTTTTATGCTAAAAACTCTCAATAAACTAGGTATGGATCAAATGTATCTCAAAATAATAAAAGCTATTTATGAAAAACCCACAGCCAATATCATACTTAATAGGCAAAAACTGGAAGCATTCCCTTTGAAATCTGGCACTAGACAAGGTTGCCCTCTCTCACCACTCCTGTTCAATATAGTGTTGGAACATGTAGCCAGAGTAATCAGGCAAGAAAAAGAAATAAAGAGTATTCAATTAGGAAAGGAGGAAGTCAAATTGTTTCTATTTTCAGACGACATGATAGTATATTTAGAAGAGCCCATAGTCTCATCCCAAAACCTGGTTGAACTGATAAACATCTTCAGCAAAGTCTCAAGATACAAAATCAATATGCAAAAATCACAAGCATTCCTATACACCAATAATAGACAAGCAGAAAACCAAATCAAGAGTGAGCTCCAATTTACAATTGCTACAAAGAGAATAAAATGCCTAGGATTACAACTAACCAAGGATGTAACCTCTTGAAGGAGAACTATGAACCACTGCTCAAGGAAATAAGACAGGACACAAACAGAAGGAAAAACATTCCATGCTCATGGTTAGGAAGAATCAATATATGAAAATGGCCATACTGCCCAAAGTAATTTATAGATTCAAGACTATCTCCATCAAGCTACCTATGACCCTCTTCACAGAACTGGAAAAAACCACCTGAAACTTCATATGGAACCAAAAGAGAACCTGCATAGCCAAGACAATCCTAAGCAAAAGGAACAAAGCTGGAGGCATCACGCTACCTGACTTCAAAGTATACTACAAGGCTACAGTAATCAAAACAGCATAGTACTGGTACCAAAACAGAGATATAGATTAATGGAACAGAACAGAGGCCTTGGAGGCAATGCCACACGTCTACAACCATCTGATCTTTGACAAACTTGACAAAAATAAGCAATGGGGAAAGAATTCCTGTTTAATAAATGGTGTTGGGATAACTGGTTAGCCATGTGCAGAAAGCAGAAACTGGACCCCTTCCTGACACCTTACACTAAAATTAACTCCAGATGGATTAAAGACTTAAACATAAGACCTAACACCATAAAAACCCTAGAAGAAAACCTAGACAAAACCACTCAGAACATAGGCATAGGCAAAGTCTTCATGATTAAAACACTAAAAGCAATGGCAACAAAGGCCAAAATAGACAAATGGGACCTAATTAAACTATGGAGCATCTGCACAGCAAAAGAAACAATCATTAGAGTGAACTGGCAACCAACAGAATGGGAAAAAATTTTTTTGCAATCTACCCATCTGACAAAGAGCTAATATCCAGAATCTACAAAGAACTAAAACAGATTTACAAGAAAAAGACAAACCCATTCAAAAGTCGCTAAAGGATATGAACAGACACTTTTCAAAAGAAGAGATATATGAGGCCAACAAACATATGAAAAAATGCTCATCATCACTGGTCATTAGAGAAATGCAGATCAAAACCACATTGAGATACCATCTCACACCAGTAGAATGGCAATAATTAAAAAGTCTGGGGACAACAGATGCTGGAGAGGATGTGGAGAAATAGGAACACTTTTACACTGTTGGTAGGAGGGTAAATTGGTTCAACCATTGTGGAAGACAGTGTGGTGATTCCTCAAGGACCTAGAAATAGAAATTCTGTTTGTCCCAGCAATCCCATTACTGGGTATATATCCAAAGGATTACAAATCGTTCTATTGTAAAGATGCATGCATATGTATGTTCATCATGGCACTGTTTACGATAGCAAAGACCTGGAATCAACCCAAATGCTCATCAATGTTAGACTCAACAAGGAAAATGTGGCACATATGCACCACGGAATACTATGCAGCCATGAAAACTGATGAGTTTGTGTCCTTTGTAGAGACATGGATGAATCTGGAAACCATCATTCTCAGCAAACTGACACAAGAACAGAAAATCAAACACCACATGTTCTCACCCATAGGTAGGTGTTAAATAGTGAGAACACATGGACACAAGGAGGGGAGCACCACACACTAGGGTCTGTTGAGGGGACTATGGGTGAGATAGCAGGGGGTACGGAGGTTGAGGAGGGATAATTTGGGGAGAAATTCCATATATTGGTGATGGGGGGATGGAGGCAGCAAACCACATTGCCATGTATATACCTATGCAACAATCCTGCGTGATCTGCACATGTACCCCAGAATCTAAAGCACAATAAAAATAAATAAATAAATAAAAAATAAAGTTAAGTAAAAATAAAAGTGCATTTACAAAGAAAAAAAATTGAAGATGCTTCTTTTGTGTTTTTGGTCTACCTGTTTTAATAATTCTGTTTCATATGCTCTATATATTTTATTGTCTTGATTTATTTTTGAGGTGTTTGTGCTGCTCAGTTTTGTAGCTATTTTGGTCTGTGAGTTCCTGTTCTAGACAGTGTTTTGAGGAAAGGCCAGGGGATTAGTGCAAATTCTACTTAAATTTGAGGGCTGGGCACAGTGGCTCACGCCCATAATCCCAGCACTTTGGGAGGCCGAGATGGGTGGATCATTTGAGATCAGGAGTTCAAGAGCAGCCTGGTCAACATCGTGAAACCCGTCTCTACTAAATATATGAAAAGTAGCTAGGTGTGGTGGCCAGCACCTGTAATTTCAGCTACTTGGAAGACTGAGGCTGGAGAATCCCTTGAACCCAGGAGACTGAGGTTGCAGTGAGCCAAGATCGTGCCATCGTGCTCCCATGTGGGCAATAGAAGTGCAACTTCGTCTCAAAAAAAAAAAAAGAGGGGATGAGTCCAGGGACCGCAACCCAATAAACCACAAAATATTTGTTGATAACTGCACTTTGTTGCCTAGTCACCAGCAGATGCTACTAATGGAGGGCGGCTTTAAGCTGTTGTAAAGTAGCGGCATTAGGAGGAGTGTATTTACCTAGACTGTCACTTTGTAGATGTGAATCTCTTTGGAATAGAGAACTGGATGGCTAAAAACTCTTGGTCATTCTACACTGCTGTTTCCTAGCCTCACCCTTGGAGGGCTTTTGTGCTCTACTAATATTACCCACCCCCCTCTTTATCCCTGTAATTATTAATGTTAAATTACATTAATGTTAAAAGTAATGTTACAGTAATGTTAAAAGTAATCTAAATAATAAGCTAAATAACGACATGCCTTGTGAATCCCCAAACTGGATATAAAAACCTGTAAACCTTACTTGGAGCCTAATTTATACAATAAACTGTTTTTAAAAACTGTAATTTATGAGGCTGTTTGAAATTTGAACACAAACTCTCTATATTAAAATCGTAAAGAATCATTGTTAACTGCAGGTATAAGGATGGCATAGTTATATTAAATAAAAAGTCCTCAATCTTTAAAGATACTTATTTAAGAGATTCATCAATCTTTATCATTTAAAGATTAAATAATATGATTAAAAATGATATGGGAGGAGACAGAAGTTACAGTATAGACAAAATGACATTGGTCATGAGTTGAAAATTGTTAAAAGTTAGAAAAGGGTGCAGGAGGGTTTATTTTACTGCTCTATCTAGTTTTGTTTACATATGAGGTTTTTCATAATAAAAAGCTTAAAAACTAGATGTAGAAAAGCTTGCCCTGATATTGTCTTCTATCCTCAGAGTTTATAAAGAATGAAAAAATATTGATAAGTAAATATTTACAAGAATAAATCATTTACATTATTTCATGATATACCTTTTCTAATTCTAAAATAAAATTTGTATTTTTTATTGCTTCAGGAATTATAGAAATCAGTCTTTGTTTTTAGCATTGATGCTAATTACACATTTATACTCATTCAAACTAACATCTATGAATAGTTTACTTATGTCATAGTAAAATATAAAATATGAACACAAGTATTCTTGAGGATATGTTATTGATTTCCATACTTTTCCTTTTATTTTTATTACCTGAGTTTTGGAAATGTCAAAAATATTGTCTGTTATATAGAGAAGTGGTAAACACACTTTTTGCTTTAAAAAACCAGGTAGATAGTAGGTCGGGTGCAGTGGCTCATGCCTGTAATCCCAGCACTTTAGGAGGCCGGGGCAGGTGGATCATCTTAGATCCAGAGTTGGAGATCAGCCTGGCCAACATTGTGAAACCTCGTCTCTACTAGAAATACAAAAAATAAGGGCGTGGTGGAGGGCGCCTGTAATCCCAGCTACGCTGGATGCTGAGGCAGGAGAATCGCTTGACCTCCGGAGGCGGAGATTTTAGCGAGCCGAGATCTTGCCATTGCACGCCAGCCTGGGCAACAAGAGCGAGACTCTGTCTCAGAAAAAAAAAAAAAAAGGCCGCTTTGTGTGTCATATTTCTGTTGCTACTATGAAACTCTGTTGTAGGGTGTACTCAGCCATAGGTAATGTATAAACGAATAGGTTTGGATATGTGCCAATAAAACTTTACTTAGAACAGCAGTCTGTGTCCTAGATTTGGCCTGCAGTCTATCATTTGCTTAAACCTGATTTAAAATCATCTTTATGTGTAAAATACTTTGCAGAGATAGAGAAAATTTGGATGAATAGAGAAGTACTTGTATTAAATAGCTGAGATTCAGTTCCCTAGGAAAATAAGAAAATGGACTATGCACAGTATTATGCAATATTATATACATTTAAAATGTTGTGTGTATCATATGCTAAAGTAAGTACATGAATCTATCCCCAAATGAATAAGTAAACTAATACTAAAGTAAGAACTTGCACAATAACAGCTATCGTGCTCTGCCCCCAAATTCCCCCATAAACATAGTACTGGACAATTTTAAACAGAATTTTCATGTACTCTCTGAGTTTTTAATGATGAATTTTTCCACCTATATATGGCTGTTTAGGCAAACAAAAATATACTTTATTTATCTAAAAGGGTATTATATTTCCAGAATTGCTTACCTTGGACACAGCAGGGTCTAGTCTATTATGTGTACAGCATTTCATTATACTTGCAAAATTCTAACTGTAGAAAGACAATGTGATATTATTTTATTATTGTTGATATTAATAGAATTGTTCATAATGCAGTTGTTATTAAGGATCCAATGTTATAAAAAGAATCCTTAATTATTAATGGCATTGATATGATATTATTAATTTTGATACTAAAAAGAACATTTCATTATTCCAGATGCAATTATATTGTTAGACACAAGTTATTGCTAATAGATTATACTTTCTGCAGTCTTGTTTTGTCACATGGTAATTAGCTGTAGGTTTATATAACTGGATAAAAAGCTGACATTGGGGTTTTATTCCAGGGTAGTAGATTTTCAGAGCAGTAACTCAGTAGAATAGGGCCAGGTCAGAAAAATTGTTGGCCAAACTTTTTTCAGCTCATGTCTGTCTGCTCAAGATGATGTCTCAGTCCTATACTTGAAGGGAGAGCATAACTGACAGTATTAGTATGTAAAGATTTGGCTGGTGAAGGGGCTTCTGTCAGGTCATATTTTCTACACAGTAAATCAACACAGAAGTCTCTCTTCTGTTCGGCATTGGTTATTAAGATGTGATATTATCTTGTGATTTATATCATGTTGTCACAATGCATTTCATTTTGCTTTGTTTCAATAATACAATGAATTCTTTCATAATTTCTTTCAATTTGCCTCAGGAGTTGTTATATACTCCAGGCTTTTATTTCTTTCTATTCTGCTCAGCTTTATTAATACAAGTGAAGAAAGTATATCCCTCCATAATTGCTTATAGTCTGTACAATGCAATACAGCATATTACCTCATTTTAGATAATTCTTTTGTAGTGGCATGATATTCTAACACTTAAAAGCTCTGGGTAGAAGCAAATAGCTTTGCAAATTACTTTATAATCTTGGTCAACTTCAACTGGTTATTCCCACAATCCACTTTAGTCTTTGTCCTTTAACAACTACTCTGCACTTTAAAAATCTTCAGGCACAACTTGAAGGGCAGTTGAGCAGAAACACTAATAGAAGTGCTGAAATATTCTCAGGCCAATCCTAGAGCAGAATTTCCAAAAGCCTCTCATATTCTCTTCATGCCTCTATACCCTCTTGACCTCAGCACATATAAACACACTTGGAGCTGTTACACCTATAATGCTCTGGTGCCTGGGGTTAAAGAAATAAGATGCTGGTCTGATACAGAGACAAGGCAGGTTGAATTTGTGTTTATATGCTTAGAAAACTACTTCTTTTAAGTAGTTGGTGACTTCTTGCCATTTTTAAAACTGTTGGTAATCAGAAAATTATCATGGGAGGAAACAGCAGTGGGCAAGAAACTGTAGTAGAGTCCTGTGTAGGCAAACTTTGAAGTACTTTGCAGAGTTTTATTTTCAAGATAAAATATTACTATGGAAGTTGATGATTTATTGTTGAGAAAAATATTACTATTGAATTTAATAATTTTAAACTTTCCTTGAAAATAGGATAAAAGAACAATTAAGAAGCATTATCTTATCTTCCTCATAAAATAATTATAACATCTGTAATACACTTCCAAATAGTAAAACATAAAGAATCTAAAATAATGTTTAAGCCGTACTCTTGGGATAAGTAATTGTCTAATCGGGAAGTCTCCAACCAAGGGTGGTCACTTAGATTTCAATTCAAAAGAGCTCTATCCAAAGGTAGCTATTAAAAGTTCTTTAGTTATTTCTTTTCTTTTTTTTTTTTTCAGAAAAAGAAAAGGAGAAAGAAAGAAACAGCAAAAGAAAGAAAAAAAGAAAGAGAGAAAGAGGAAGAGAAAGAGGGAGAGAGAATGGGATTCCTGTTTAATTGTCCAGGCTAGAATGCAGTCTAAAAATGGGTATTAAAAACCTCTTTTATGCCAATAATTGTGCTTAACAATGGAGACAGGAAGGAATAGGGGATGAAAATAAATAAGCAGCCAACCAATGTTTTATTTAAACCTGTGAAATGCTATGCAATTGCTGGGGAGTGATTTACTTCCAATTATGTGGTCACTTTTAAAATAGGTATAATGTGATACTGAGAAAAATGTATGTTTTGTGGATTTGGGGAGGAGAGTTCTGTAAATATTTGTTAAGTCTAGTTGTTCCAGGTCAGAGTTCAAGTCCTGGATATCCTTGTTAATTCTCTATCTCGTTGGTCTATCTAATATACTCCCACACAATAATAGTGAGTTATTTCTTTTATCAAAACCACATGCTTTGCTCATTTTTGTAGAGCCTAAAGTAGAAATGGGCTTTAACCAGTGATATTGGTGGCTTGTTAATTAGAATAAAGGATATTATAAATGGCATTACTGAAATTAATGTATTCAATATAGATGCATTTGCTGGAGTATTTTAGACAATTCTTTATCTTCATCTTTTATACTTCACATGGTGAAGTATGAAAGTCTGTGGATCCTGACCTTTTCCTTGGGAGTGGAATTATAGACTTTTCAAGTTTTCCAGATGATGTTTGGTCATTCAGCTGTGAGACCGAGTTAGCTAAATTTGGCTTCTACAATAGTATTGCATTTGCCTTAGGTAAATTTTTTATGCAAGGATTTTTCAGAGTTCAGAGGGGACAGAACATCAAACTTGTAGAATTATTTTGTAAATTCTTATTAATGAATATTCATTTATGTTGCTATCATTATAAGCCTAGTAGCAAGTTGTGGAGAACAGTTAACCTCTACCTACTTTGAATTTCCTATGTCTTTCAAGATATACTAAAAATAACCTAATAAGTTTGTATAACCAAATTAGCTTAGGTCAGTTCATAATAAGAGTGAAAGTGGAAAAATAAGATTGAAAATAATCTAGAATTCATTGTATTTAGGATACACAGATTGTTAAACTTTCATCCACTTATTTTGGGGGGGGAGTTAAATGGGTCTATTCTAGAATTATGATTTAGATTTAGATTTAGAATAACGGATCCCTACCCTTGGCTGATATGATGGAGCTTTTCTCAGCTATAGTCAATTTTGTTTTACTTTCCATCTTTTTGGTATGCTCTTGGCCACAGCTATGCTAATGGATCAAACTGGTTGAAAGCCAGGAGTCTTGTAATTTGTGTCCTCCTAAGGGCAAAGGAGAAAGTCTGCTTTATTATAACATAAAGGCAAAGTTATCTAATAAACAGCATTGTGCTTGGGAAGTTGTAATTATGATTATTGAATTATTCAATTTACGTTCCTACATCTGTGTTTCCTATATCAAATAATCAAAATATGCATTCTTATTTTACATTACGATTGCATTATATTTCCCAAGTGGTTTACATTTATAAATTAGCTTCTGCATGTGAGAATTTGATGTGAAATGAGGGTAGTGATGGTCTTCCCTCACTTCCATGGGGAGGTTATTTCAAAAGTTAAAAAATGACATACTGCTACATTATCAGTTTTTTTCCTGATTGATTTTTCTCCTAGATTTCCACTTGCAAATTTCATTCACTACTAAACTGGATAAAATGGTTTGAGGATTACATAACACCAGTGAAACTACAAACAAGTAATTACAAAAATGAAATCATTTATTGTTTTTGTGAATCAGTCTCTCAATTTGGTAAGCAGTTTGTATATTCTCAATGACCAGCATCATGTTTACTGGAATAGAAAAGGGTACGTTGCCCAGAGCCACCTTGGGTCTAAGCCAGAATTTAAAATGTTAGCACTTTTTATATAAAAGGAAGAAAAATTATAAAAGTTCAGTAGAAAATGGACAAAAGATATGAATTGATAATTGACAGAAAAATGGGCCTTTAACATATGAAAAGATGCTTGTCCTCAGTATAATAAGAGAAATGCAAATTAAAGTAACTCTGAGATATCATTTCTCACTTATCAGATTGACAAAAATAAAAATTTTACAATATACGCTCTTGGGGAGGCCGTGGAGAAGTAAGCATTCACACATTGTTGGTGGGAAGATTAAATAGTATGACACCTATGGGAAATTTGGCAATTGCATATATACGTATGTGCATATGTATGTGTGTATATGTTAGCATTATGCATATATATGTACATATTTATATCTACATAGTGCTATGGAATCATCTGCAGGATAAATTGTTAAAAGAAAATGCAAAATACAGAACAGTTTATAGTATGCTACATTTGTGTAACACAGTGGAAGACATATGAATATATATGTACATATTTGCTTATATTCTCAAGAATAAGCAAGAGATGGATAAACTATAAACTAATCAAAATAATTACCTATAAACGAAGGTAAGAAAGAAGATAACAGGGATAAAGATAGAAGCAAGACATCTGTCAATGCACCTTGTTACATAATTTTGAGTTTGAAACTATATAAATGTACAGTATACTTTTAAAATAGCAACGTAAAAGGAGCTCCTAAAAACTGAAAACAAACTAAAATGAATCCAGCTATATATCAGGTTGCTATTTTAACTACACAAAGAAGGGGATTCCTGTAACCAACTTTAAAATACTATTTTGTTTGCACATCCCTTGTAAAACCTAATCTAATAGAAAACTAAGAAAGGAAAAGCAAACATATGTTAAACTGTATTTCTCTGATTATTTTTAATTATAGTAAGGCTTTATTATTTTGACACTCTTAGAATATAGTGTCAAATGAACAATTTTTATTAGAATATAGTGTTAAATGAGCATAGAGCAAATGAACAATTACATTAATATTATGAACCAAGATTTTTGAGTAATAGAAAAGACACAACATTTTAAAATAAAGAACTTAGCCAAAAAACTGATCTTTAACTTAAATCCAAATATTAGTACACATTCCTGGTTTGTTTCCAGGTTTTGAAAAATATATGTATTTTTGTGGTTCTGCCTGAAAAAAAAAAAGGCGTAGGAACAAGGATAAAGCACCTATAGTGCCATCCTTTATAGTGACAAGATTAAGGTTTCCCAGTTATATTTGCCAGGAGAAAGGAACCATGACTTCATAGAAAATGGCTATTTCCAAGTCCTGATTAGCAAATGTACAAAGTGAGCTTGAGACAACTTGTTCCAGAAAGTAAATACATGCTCAAAGACTAAACGCATCATGTCAAAAGGACATAAAAGCCATTTGATGAGTTTTCTTCTGCCTTACAACAGGACAAGGCAAGAAGAAAAATGACTAACATTGAAACATGGAAAATACATAAATTTTATGAATTCATATTTACTAAAAGCATTAAAAATAATTGATCATATTAGAAGTTGATAGTGCATGAACTTATTCTCTTAATCTTATAATGAAAGAGAAAAAAATCAAGCTTTTGGCCTACCTTTCCTTTACATTGTATTTCAGGGTAGGCAAATAGTCAATGTGAGATAGTTCTTCTTTACGAAATAAATTCAGTCTCAATAAATGCAGAAGGAAACAGGGGCAAAAAATTATTATACTGTGACCCTTAATGAAATAATGGAGGCAGGACTTGATCATCAATGAATGCTAAATCCACTGAGTGAAAAACTCACGAGTTATTTGGTAATAGCTAAAAATCTATGAATCCACTGCTTAATCCTATCAGCACTAAAAATGGAAAGTTTGAATATTATCTAATTCTTAATAGGACATGATAAACTGCACATAGTACCACTTTCTTTTCTTTTCTTCCAACTTAAACCTGGATCTAATTAAATCTCTAAATCTTAACTACTATTTTATAGGATTTAGGAGTTACAGAGTATTTCTCAACTTTTTCTCCATTACACCACCCCTAAAAAGCATTATTAGGCATTTTTTTTCCTCATGTCCCCACCCATTCTCTTTATATAAGATGGTTTTTCATATACTGTGGCCCTTTAGATGTTCCCCTGGTGGGCATACATCACCCCATTTGAAAATGCATGAGTTAGGAAAACAAGTGAAATCACATCACAAGAAAGGAAACAAATAAATATGTAATGTATAACTATTTTTCTAAAGAAAGCAGTAAAATAAAAATAAAAACCAAAGAAGGGCACTGATAAGAAAGAAAGAAAGAAAGAGAGAGAGAGAGAAAGAAAAAGAAAGAAAGAAAGAAATGAAAGAAAAAAGGAAAAAGAAAGAAAAAAAAAGAAAGAAAAGAAAGAGAAAGAAGGAAAGAAAGAAGACAGTAAAGAAACATATCATCTTAAGGTTGGGCATGATGGCTCATGCCTGTTATCCCAGTACTTTAGGAGGCCAAGTCAGGTGGATCACTTGAGGTCAGGAGTTCAAGATAAGCCTGACCAACCTTGTGAAACCCAATCTCGACAAAAAATACAAAAATTAGCCAGGTGTGGTGGTGCATGCCTGTAATCCCAGCTACTTAGGAGGCTGAGGCAAGAGCATCTCTTGAAGCAAGGAGGTGGAGGTTGCAGTGAGCTGAGACTGCCCCACTGCACTCAAGCCTGGGCAACAGAGTGAGACTCCATCTAAAATTAATAATAATAAAATCTAAAGAAACATGACATCCAAAAGCAATGTATGAATATATGAAACTTTTTTGGATTCATGATTCAAACAAATTAACTGTGAACAGACATCTTTGTGACAATTAGAGAAATTTGAATAAGGACTGAACATTAGACGATATTAAGAAATTGCTGCAGTCGGTTTGCCAGTATTTTATGAAGATTTTTGCATCTATGTTCATCATGAAGTTTTCTTTTTTTGTTGAGTCTCTGCCAGATTTTGGTATCAGGATGATGTTGGTCTCATAAAATGATTTGGGAAGGATTCTGTCTTTTTGTAACATTTAGAATAGTTTCAGGAGGATTGGTACCAGCTCCTCTTTGTTGTCTGATAGAATTCGGCTGTGAACCCACCTGGACCTGGGCTTCTTTTAGTTGGTAGGCTATTAATTGCTGCCTCAACTTCAGCCCTTGTTATTGGTCTATTCAGGGTTTCAACTTCTTCCTGGTTTAGGCTTGGGAGGGTGCAAATGTCAGGAATTGATCCATTTCTTCCAAGCTTACTGGTTTATGTGCATAGAGTTGTTTATAGTAATCTCTGGTGGTAGTTTGTATTTCTGTGGAATTGGTGCTGATATCCCCATTATCATTTTTATTGCATCTATTTGATTATTCTCTCTTTTCTTTTATATTAATCTGTCTAGTGGTCTGTGTATTTTGTTGATCTTTCAAAAAGCCAGCTCCTGGATTTATTGATTTTTTCAAGGGTTTTTTGTGTCTCCATCTCCTTTAGTTCTTCTCTGATCTTAGTTATTTCTTGTCTTCTGCTAGCTTTTGAGATTTTTTGATCTTGGTCCTCTAGCTCTTTCAATTTTTATGATAATTTTGAGCTCTTTCAATTTTGAGACCTTTCTTTGTATCTCATGTGGGCATTTACTGCTATAAATTTTCCTATAGACACTGCTTTAAATGTATCCCAGAGATTCTGGTACATTGTGTCTTCATTCTCTTTGGTTTCAAAGAACATCTTTATTTCTGCCTTCATTTCATTGTTTAGCTAGTCAACATTCAAGAGCCAGTTGTTCAGTTTTCATGAAGTTGTGTGGTTCTGAGTTAGTTTCTTAATCTTGAGTTCTAATTTGATTGCACTGTGGTCTGAGAGACTGTTTGTTATGATTCCTGTTCTTTTGCATTTGCTGAGGAGTGATTTACTTCCAATTATGTGGTCAGTTTTAGAGTAGGTGTGATGTGGTGCTGAGAAGAATGTATATTCTGTGGATTTGGGGTGGAGATTTGTGTAGATGTCTGTTAGGTTTGCTTGGTCCAGATCTGAGTTAATCCTGGATATCCTTGTTAATATTCTGGCTTGTTGATCTGTCTAATATTGACAGTGGAGTGTTAAAGTCTCCCATTATTACTGTGTGGGAGTTTCAGTCTCATTGTAGGTTGTTAAGAACTTGCTTTATGTATCTGGGTGCTCCTGTATTTGGTGCATATATATTTAGAATTGTTAGCTCTTCTTGGTGCATTGATCCTTTTACCATTATGTAATGCCCTTCTTTGTCTCTTTTGAACTTGGTTGGTTTAAAGTCTGTTTTATCAGAGACTAGGAATGCAACTCCTGCTTTTTTTTTTCCTCTCCATTTTCTTGGTATATCTTCCTCCATTCCTTTATTTTGAACCTATGTGTGTCCTTCCACATGAGATGGGTTTCCTGGATATAGCACACTGATGGGTTTTGACTTTTTATCCAATTTGCCAGTTTGTGTCTTATGATTGGGACATTTAGCAAACCTATTGCAACAGCACGTTGATAGCTTATCCATCATGATCCAGTAGGCTTCATCCCAGGGATGCAAGGCTGTTTCAACATACCCAAGTCTATAAATGGTATCCACCACATAAACAGAACCATGGACAAAAACCACATGATTATCTCAATAGATGCAGAGAAGACCTTCAACAAAATTCACCAGCCCTTTATGCTAAAAACTCTCAATAAACTAGGTATCGATGGCGCATAACTCAAAATTTAAAAAAATCTACTTACAACAAACCCACAGCCAATATCTTACTGAATGGGCACAAACTGGAAGCGTTCCCTTTGAAATCTGACACTTGACAAAGATGTCCTCTCTCACTATTCCTATTCAATATAGTATTGGAATTTCTAGCCAGAGCAATCAGGCAGGAAAAAGAAACAGTATACAATTAGGAAAGGAGGAAGTCAAATTGTCTCTATTTGCAGACAACATGATTGTATATTTAGAAGATCCCTTCCTCTTAGCCCCAAATCTCCTGAAACTGATAAGCAACTTCATCAAAGTCTCAGGATACAAAATCAATGTGCAGAAATCACAAGCATTCCTATACACCAATAACAGACTTAAAGAGAATGAAATCAAGAGTGAACTCCTATTCACAATTGCTACAAAGAGAATAAAATACCTAGGATTACAAGTAACAAAGGATGTAAAGGATCTCTTCAAGGAGAACTGCAAACCACTGCTCAAGGAAATAAGAAAGGACAGAAACAGATGGAAAAAATTTTCATGCTCATGGTCAGGAAGAATCAATATAGTGAAATTGACCACACTGCCCAAAGTAATTTATAGATTCAATGCTATTTCCATCTACCTTCCTCTGACCCTCTTCAGAGAACAGGAAAAATCTACCTTAAACTTCATATAGAGCCAAAAGAGAGCCTGCATAGCCCAGATAATCCTAAGCAAAAGGAACAAAGCTGGAGGCATCATGCTATCTGACTTCAAACTGTACTGCAAGGTTATAGTAATCAAAACAGCATGGTACTTGTAACAAAACAGAGATATAGACAAATGGAACAGAACAGAGGCCTCGGAGACAATACCACATGTCTACAACCATCTGGTCTTTGACAAACCAGACAAAAACAAGCAATGGGGAAAGGATTCCTTGTTAAATAAATGGTGTTGTGATAACAGGCTAGCCATGTGCAGAAAGCAGAAACAGGACCCCTTCCTGACACCTTACGCTAAAATTAACTCCAGATGGATTAAAGACTTAAACATGAGACCTGACACCATAAAAACCCTAGAAGAAAACCAAGGAAAAACCATTCAACACATAGGCATAGGCTAAGTCTTCATGACTAAAACACCAAAAGCAATGGCAACAGAAGCTAAAAGAGACAAATGAGATCTAATTAAACTCCAGAGCATCTGCACAGCAAAAGGAACAATCATTAGAGTGAACTAGCAACCTACAGAATGGGAAAAAATTTTTGCAATCTGCCCATCTGACGAAGGGCTAATATCCAGACTCTACAAAGAACTAAAAGACAGATTTACAAGAAAAAAAACAAACAAACCCATTCAAAAGTTGATGAAGTACATCAACAGACAGTTTTCAAAAGAAGACATATATGAGGCGAACAAACATATGAAAAAATGCTCATCATCACTGGTCATTAGAGAAATGCAATTCAAAACCACATTGAGATACCATCTCACACCAGTTAGAATGGTGATCATTTAAAAATCTGGAGACAACAGATGCTGGAGAGGATGTGGAGAAATAGGAACACTTTTACACGGTTGGTGGGAGTGTAAACTAGTTCAACCATAGTGGAAGACAGTGTGGCGATTCCTCAAGGACCTAGAAATAGAAATTCCTTTTGACCCAGCAATCCCATTACTGGGTATATATTCAAAGGATTACAGATCACTCTGTTATAAAGACACATGCACACTTATGTTCATTGTGGCACTGTTTACAATAGCAAAGACCTGGACCCAACCCAAATGCCCATTGATGATAGACTGGACAAGGAAAATGTGGCACATATACACTATGGAATACTATGCACCCATAAAAAACTGATGAGTTTGTGTCCTTTGTAGGGACATGGATTAATCTGGAAAACATCATTCTCAGCAAACCGACACAAGAACAGAAAACCAAATATTACATGTTCTCACTCATAGGCGGGTGTTGAACAATGAGAACACATGGACACAAGGAGGGGAGCATCACACACTGGGGTCTGTTATGGAGGAATAGGGGAGGGGAAGCCGGGGGTAGGGAGGTTGGGGAGGGATAACGTGGAGAGAAATGCCAGATATTGGTGAAGGGGAAATGGAGGCAGCAAACCACATTGACTTGTGTACCTATGCAACAATCCTGCATGCTCTGCACATGTACCACAGAACCTAAAGTGCGTTAAAATAGGTAAAGAGAGGACATTGGGTTCAAGAGAATAATTCTACTTTTTATTCTAGATTATCAGTTTGATTTGGCTTATGAATTATGGAAATAAATACATTCTAAATAAAAATATATATAAAAATTAGCTGGTGGTGACAGGTGCCTGTAATCCAAGTTACTGGGGAGGCTGAGGCAGGAACATTGCTGGAACCTAGGAGGTAGAGGTGGTAGTCAGTGAGCCATGATTGTGCCAGTACACTCCAGCCTGGGCAACAGAGTGGGACTCTGTCTCAAAAAAAAAAATTATACTTTCTTATATAATTCAATAGCAGTGATACATGTAATCCATTGGGGAATCATACCACTTTGAAAAATTTGGACCACTTGCATATTTAAAAATAATCTTTCCACATGATGGGGAAATAAAATGTAAAAAAGCCACTCATCTTGGCAACAGTATTCATGGGACTGACATTGATAGAAATCCAAAGATAAAAATATTTTTTTTTCATTCATGGTCATATGGAAAACCCTGCATTCACAATTTTTGGATTCCTAAAGAGTGACATGTGATAACTATGACTCCAGTCTCTTTTCTCTGCGTCAATCTTCTCTTTCTTTTCAATGTATTTTCAGTAGAAAAGATAATGAAACGGAAACACTGGGAACTGTGATATGTCTGATATTTGCCTGAGAAATGCCATGGCCTCAGGTCTAAGTAGCTAGCCAAATAATATTTTACCTTCACTATTGATAAATTGGTTGGCAGTGAAAATATTCTACTCATTTCAAATATACTGGATTGTATATTAGGTGCCAAAAATAAATTTATTTGAATATTCTTATGATAAAATTAAATAATCCTATTGCTAATATGTAATGTAGGCCTATGTTGCTGATTCCACAAAAATTATCAGGAGAATCGATGTTTGGCATCATAAAAATATCTCAAAAGAATTACATTTTGGCATAGATAAGTGTAGTTAAATGCCCAGTCTTTGTTCCAGTCAAAGTTATAACAAGAATGTTACTGTTTTTCCTTTACTTTCAATGAAGTTTGGCTTTTGTCATTTTTTTCAGAATAACAAGTGTTCTCCTGAAAATAATTAAAAACCATGACCCCATTAGGTGTTTATAATTGTTGATGGTGATGGTGTCATTTTATGGCAATTTCTAGCTATACCTCCAATACTTTCCAGTGAAGTCAGAAAACAGTAATGACAGAATGTTCTAAAGCTGGAAGTGAAGCATATACCTCAAACGAGGAGAGGGTTTGATATACTTCAAGATCTTGTACTAAACCAAGGTTGATTTTAAAACCTGCATATCATGTACAGATCAATAATAGAAACTTACCCAGTTGAAAACAAAATGTTGAACTGTTTTAAGTGCTATTGATATTTGACAAGTTCATTTTTTCTTTCCCATTTACTGTCTGGCTAAATTTTTTTTTTTTTTTCCGAGATGGAGTCTCACTCTGTTGCCCAGGCTGGAGTGCAGTGGTACAATCTTGGCTTACTGCAGCTTCCACCTCACAGGTTCAAGTGATTCTCCTGTCTCAGCCTCCCAAGTAGTTGGGATTACAGGAGCTCACTCCCATGCCTGGCTAATTTTTGTATTTTTAGTAGAGCCAGCGTTTCACCATGTTTGCCAGACTGGTCTTGAACTCCTGACCTCAGTTGATCTGTCCACCTCGGCCTCCCAAAGTGCTGGGATTACAGGCATGAGCCACCACACCTGGCCTGTCCAGTTAAATTCTGTATAGTAATTCTGCAGCTGTGAATAGGTTTAAAACAGCACTTTATCAAACTAACTTCTTATTAGTTTATGAAATATTACCATTTCTATTATTTCTCCTTCTTATGACAACTAAGTTTTGACAAAAATAGAATTACAGAAAGAGTAAAGAAAAAATGTTTTTCTTCCACCAAAATTAATTGCAGATAAAATAATGTACTTTTCAGCAGTGGTATTAATATTTGAATTTTAAATTAAAGTCATCTCAAAATACTTAATCCTGATTTACTCTTAACAAAAATACAATTTTTCAGCTAAGCTACAAGTTTCTAAATTGTGGAGCTGATTTATAGCTTATAAAAAAGGTATTTTTTTTTATTGCATTTTAGGTTTTGGGGTACATGTGA
>PVKP010017408.1:0-46222 GCA_004027715.1 Plecturocebus donacophilus
TCAGTCCCACCAGAAAACCCCGATCATCACCCATATGTTCAGCGGCCACACCGTGCACTGCCTCCCCTGTGGAGGATACAGTACAGAGGCTGCCGAGTGAGCGTGGAGGCAGCCCGGGCAGAAGCTGGGAGGCATAGTGCACAGTGACAAAGAATAAAGACACTGGAGTCCCACGGCTTCAGATTCAAATCCAGACTCCATTTCTTAGCAGATGGATGATATTGGGAAATCATTGAGCCTCCCTATGTGCCTGCGTCCTCATCTGTAAACTGGGATAAGAATAGCGCCTCCCACGGGGGTTATGAAGTGATTTAAATGCAATGCCTAGCCTGTAGTGATTGCCTCATCCATGGTTGTTACTATAAGAGGTCAGTGAAATGCCCTGTTTTTGCAGCTGTGGTGCCATGGAAATAGAAGTTATTCTCGGGACTGCTTATCGCTCTTAACATGTCATAGGTTTCACATTTTGTTTACTTCCCATCTCCCCATTTGGAACATAATCTCCATGAGGCCAAGGATTTAAGACTATTTTGTTCATTGGTTTGTCATCAAGTGTCTACAAGACTCTGTGCATAATGGAGGCTTGATTTGTTGAGTGAAAGAAAAACAGGAAAAAAAAGAGAGAGAAAGAGGAATTGAGAAAGAAAGAAGTAAAATCTCCTTGATATACAGATGACAAGAACTGTACTGGGGAGCCATCGCAGGCCAGAGACCTGCCCTGCCTGCTGTTTTTATGAAGGCCATGAGAAATAACAGTGACCCCTGGAAGCTGGACTGGCTTAGGAGACACACAGTGTGGGGCACCAGGGAGGGAGGGGAGCCTCAAACCAGACTTAGGAGAGCAGAGCAGCAAGGAGAATAGACCATGACCCAAGGGCTTGCTCAGTCCCACCTGACTTAAGATTTCACCAGTTCCTAGGAGTAGCCAGTTAGGAAGCAGCACACAAACCCTGCTGATTAGCATGTGTTATTTATTGCAGGGGTCCCTAACCTCAGAGCCTGTTAGGGCCACACAGCAGGAGGTGAGTGATGGGTGAGTGGGCATTACTGCCTGAGCTCCACCTACTGTCAGATCAGCGGCAGCATTAGGTTCTCACAGGAGCACAAACCCTACTGTGAACTGTGTGGGCGAGGGATCTAGGTTGTCTGCTCCTTATGAGAATCTAATGCCTGATGATCTGAGGTGGAGCAGTTTCATCCCGAAACCACCCCATCCTCCTTGTTCATGGAAAAACTGTCTTCCACAAAACTGGTCCATGGTGCCAATGGGGACTGCTGATTTATAGGACAAGGAGTGATGCAAACATTCACGGCATGCTAAGTTGTAGCTAGTTCTCATTCTGAGCATGAGTTCAGGCATTTCAGGACACACTTTCAGCTGCCTGTTGAGGTTCTTTAGGCTAATCAGGAAAGGTTTCCCAACAAGGTAACCTCCTTAAAAAAAGTGCCAGCAAGATCCTGAGTGAGCAGGCCATGTGGGCAGCCCCTCAGGAAAGGCACCTCTGCAGGCCTGGCTGCAGTCTGTGTGAGCTGCTTGTTACACACAATTTCTGCCTTGGACAATAGTCTGGTGGGGCTGCACATTCGGGAGAAGGGATAGCGTTGTGGCCAGCTGAGGAGCCCCTCTTGATCTAGAAGGTGCTAGTAGTCAGCCATGTTTACCCCACCATCAATAGCCTGTTCGAAGGCCCTGCTGAAACTCAGCATTGGCTTGTGAGGTAGAGTGAACTACTTTTCTGATTGAAAATATGCTCTCTAGGCTGGGCACAGTGGCTCATGCCTGTAATCCCAGCACTTTGAGAGGCCGAGGTGGGTGGCTCACCTGAGGTCAGGAGTCCAAGACCATCTTGGCCAACATGGTGGAACCCTTTCTCTACTAAAAATACAAAAATTAGCTGGGCATGGTGGCATGTACCTGTTGTCCCAGCTACTCAGGAGGCTGAGGCAGAAGAATCTCTGGAACCTGGGAGGCAGAGGCTACAGTGAGCCGAGACTGTGACACTGCACTCCAGCCTGGGCAACAGAGTGAGACTCTGTCTCAAAATAATAATAATAATAATGCTCTCTAAAGCCCACTGGCAGATAAGACCTGGGGAGAAGGCAAAGGAAGACTCTGAGGATAGGGTGAGTAGGCATCTCTAGAAACTGGAAGATCTGAAACACTCACTGGTGGTAAGGACAGGAAGGGAAGGGGCAGGAGCAGAGAGGACATCGGGAGAAGGACAAAGCAGAGGGCTCTGCAGAGCCTGACAGGCCAGGCTTCCCAGGGAGAGGTCCAGGGCCACTGAGAGCCATCCAAGCAGCATCTCCAGGCCCGGGAGAGAGACTGGAGGAAACAGATCTCGTTGCCTATTTTGCATTTTCCTGGATACTGACTAGGTTATACCTATTCATATTTTTTTTCTCATTTTTCTTCTGAACTATTTATCTATCTCCCCCTCCCTCCACAAGAGGGAGTCCCCTCCACAAGTCCCCTCCACAAGTCCCTGCAGGACTCTTGATACACTCTTGATGCTTATCCTTTGTCACTTACGTGCTACACATATCTTTTCCCAGTATGTGGCTTATCTTTTGAGTTTCTTTAAAGTACCTGTGATGAACTGAGGTTCTTAAATTTAATGTGGTTGAAATCATGAGTTTTTCTTTTTATGATTTGTGATTTTTTTTGGTGTGTTATAGTTAAGAAATTCTTCCTGACTCCAAGATCAAAGAGATATTCACTTCCATTTTCTTCTGGTCAGATATCCCACCCACAGGGCTGCTGCTGTTGTTTGGGGATCTGTGTCCAAGGCAGGGATGGACAGCCCCCAAACCTGCTGCGCTGTCCCCAGATGCCAGGAGGACGTCAGGGCCTGCACAACCTTAGGGTTGTGTAACCCTACTACGGTTGTGTAACCATAGGGTTGTCCTGTAAACCAGCCCCAGCCATCACTGGGTACAAGCTACTGCTCCTAATCTACCCCATACCCATACTTTGGCCAACACAAAAGGTGCCAGTGAGCCTGAAGCCATAAGATCCACGCAGCAGATTTGAGGGCCCAGGTGCTGCATTCGACTAGGGGTACTCAATACCCTGTGATCAGCACAGATCCATCTGCTCACCACATGCCAGGATCTGCCAGGGACCATCTCCCAGCTAATGACAAATCCTCCTGTCAGGGCCACAAAGCAGGGCTTTGTGACACTGTGTTAGCCCACATCGACCCAGGCGGCGCTCCAGGCAGAGCTGGTCAGCCCAGGCCACTGCAGACAATGCAGCCACAGTGGGGCAGGGCTCGCAATGGAAGTCAGCATGGAGGACGGTGACAAGAAGCAAACACCCTGGCAGCAGCCAGGTCCCTGCACGCCTCCCCAGGGAGGGAGGGCAGGGCGGGGCAGGGTGGGGTGGGCTCTGCAGAGTAAGCTGGGCAACTTGAATCTTGCAGTGTCTGGCTAGCACCCAGGCAGGCTCCACAGATGCCCGCCCAGGCCTGATTTTCCTGTTCTCAGTCTCCCACGTCTGCCAGGAGGCCTTGATAAATATTCAATAGCTCTGGCCTCAGAGCCTATGTCTGGAGGACATTCGTAGGCAGTGAACTGTAGAGAAGCTCAGATGAGGCCTTTAAAGGAGCCCAGACCTCAGCCTCTCCATTCTGCTCAGCGTGGAGTTTTAAAGGGTCCCTGGGAGCCACCCACCTGCAGGCCTGACCCGCTGAGGTCGATGCATGGGTTCCCTGAGCCCAGCTCTCAGGGAAGAAAGAGGCAGAATTCAGGCTGCTAGAGCAGCCGGGATGAGAGAAGTAACGCCAGCAAATGTGGTATTTAATGGATATTTTTAAACACCAGTAGCAAATACAGTCATTTCTGGGACTTTTTTTTTTTTAGAAGTTGCTGAATTAAAAATTTGCATCTTCCCTCATTCTTGATCTCCTTCTGCGGCTCCACTTGAGCAGCCCCACAGGCTGCAGTCTCACTTCCACCTCACGTCCCCCACATGCTGCCACACAGCTTCCTGCCCCTCGAGGTCGGGCTCACCTGTTGGCCATCAGACATCACTCACGACCCCTCCCTCTCACCACAGACGGTGGCTCCAACCATTTTGAGTATGAAGTTTCTCATTTTGCTCAAAATATTTGACAGACTCCCTGCACCATTCATTATATTAGAAACACAGAGTCAAATATATATATTAAACTTCAATGAAATCAATTCTATATTAGACTTCTATAAAACATCCACTGTTTTATAGATCAAAGTGACTCCGAATTCAGTAACCACATTGTGCAGTTATATTTTACTTATCACAGAAGCATCTAGACACCTTTGAGAGCCAAAAGGACATCCACGTGCAAAGGATGTGATTTGTTCAATCTAAAGACAGTGGAGGGGGGAGGTATGTGGGTGGGGGGCAAATTTGCTGGCCCCTCACAAAAGCTCTAGTTTCTGGAAGGAGAGCCCCAGTGTCCACAGGCCCAGCGGTTCCAAGCATTACTGGGTCCTCCGCTGAAACAGCAAAGGACTCGCAGGGCTCCAGGTGCCTGGTAATAATGCGGAATTGGCCGGGGCTGCCTGCTGCTGAGGAAGTTCTTGTCAGGTCTGACCTTAGTGGAAGCACTGGTGATAGTCAGAGTTTCTTCACCTTTTGTGCGACATAGACCCCTTGGAGTGAAAACGTTGGAGGTTTCTCCTGAAAAGCGCATTGCAATTCAGGGGCTCCCCGGGGCCCTGGAGTCCATGCATAGCTTCATGGACCCCACGTGGAAACCTCCTGGATTCGGAGGTCTCGGAAGCTCTTCCAGTCCTAAGAGTGCGGTTTCTAATTTGCTGGGCCCCCCGTACTTTCACTCCTTGGCAGAGCCATTTTGGAGGAGGAGAAGATACGTCTTCTCTACCACCGCATATGCAGTTGCCAGTGACTGCGGGGAGTGTCATGGTGCCACCTTGTGCTTCTGTCCTGGAACTGCACCTTCTCTGGGGTCCAGGCTCAGGTCCACACTCAGGTCCACACTGCCCACCTCCCACTCCACAGGCCTCACTCTGTACCACTCTCCCACCTCCTGACTCTGACCAAGCCACACGGACTCCTTACTTCCCTGCCTTGAGGCCTTCGTACTGACTGTTCCCTCTGCCTGAAGTCCGGGTTGAAAGCCATATACGCAAGTGCAGTTTGTCCAGAACCAAGAAAAAAAGCACATGTTTATGAAGATGCCCTTCTTTTCACCTGACCTAAGATGAGAAACTATCACAGCAGTACATTAAAGAATTGTTTGAAACTGAGGCAGCTTTGAGGAGAGACTGAGGAAGATGAGAGGGTACAGTAGTCAGCTCTCATTAAGTTTTGCTGCAGTAACAAATAGCCTCAAAAATCTCAGTGGCTAACAGCAACAAAAGTATTGCTCCCTCAAGCTGCTTCTTTTTCTTTTTCTTTTTTTTTTTCTTTTTGGAGACAAAGTCTTGCTCTGTTGCCCAGGCTGAAGTACAGCGGCACAATCTCAGCTCATTAAAACCTCCACCGCTCGGGTTCCAGCGATTCTCCTGCCTCAGCCTCCCAAGTAGCTGGGATGACAGGCACCTGCCACCATGCCCAACTAATTTTTGTATTTTTAGTAGAGATGGGGTTTCACCATCTTGGCCAGGCTGGTCTCAAACTCTTGGCCTTACAGGCGTGAGCCACCGCGCCTGGCCTCGGTTGCTTCTTTATGGTGGGGAAGCTGTGTCTCTGCTTCAGTGCAGGACAGATGGGTGAATGAATTGCTGGGCAGTCTTCTCACTTTGATCGCCTTAAAGGAGAAAGCGACGCTGAATGAAAAAGCTGGGGTCTCCTGCTTCCTCACATCAATAGCCTTTCTGAGGCTCCTGGCTTTCTTGCCTTCACAGAGCAGGACTGAAGCTGGCCCTGCTCCACGGGAGTGAGCTGCAGCCAAGGGGCTGGACGGAGCCTCCCGCCCGGGCTCTGGATCTCCCAACCAACGTGCACATTGACCCAAAAGTTCCCAAGAACTCCGGGGGGATTGCACAACCTCAAAGCCCTTCTACTTCGACTGCCACGAGAGGGAGGAAGAAGGCTTCTGGGTGCCATTAGAAGACTTCAGGCAAACAGAAGGAGGAAAAGAATCCTAAGGGAAGCGGAGGCCAAGAGAAAAGAGAGGAGAGAGGAGGATGCTGCCGACGTGTGGAGTGTGGCAGCCATCAACCTGGAGTCAGCCCTGACCTCTTCCCAGCCTCTCCTCTGAGCCTCTTCTCGCCGCAAAACAGACACTGGAATGACCCACCTGGAAAACTGATGAGGGATTCGTTTCCCTCCCTTGAAAGATCTCTTTTCTCAGCCACAGGAAAACAAGTTTCAAAGTTGATCGGGAAAGGGGGGGTGGGGTTCAGATATGGAAAGAATGAGGAGGGAACAGATGGTGCCTGCTAAGGCGACCAGATTTTTTCCCCCAGTTAATCTGGGAATGACCTAATTTACATAGTATTTGCATAAATTTCCATTTCAAATTAAAGCTGTCCTAACTTCAAGTATACAGGAGAAAATAAATGAGATCAAGCAATCTACTGTAATTGAACTCAAGCCGGTCCTGACTTCTGTGAAATGCAGGTCAGGCTTTGAGGCCCTGGCAGCGGAGAGGAAAGGAGCTGGCCCCATTGTCCCTTTGCAAGAGGGGGCTGGAGGAAGCCTGTCTCCACCCCTGAAATTGGAGAAAGTCATCACACGGTCCCAGGCCGGAGCGTGGGGAGATGAGGAAATGCCGCCTCTCCTCTGCTCTGTTCCTCCCTCCATTGCGGGGCCTCCTTAGGAAGAACCAAAACTCGGACTAGAGCAGAAAAGCCAGACATGCTCTCCTGAAGTCAGACTAGACTAGCCGGCATCTCACAAATGAAGCAAAGGGAAGGCCAGCGTCGGGGCCAGCATCGGGCCCAGCCTCTTCCAGGCACAGCAGACTGGGTGCTTGCACAGAAGGGGAGTGGGGTTCACATGCCCAAGTGCATGGGACCTGGAGGCATACACTTGCGTGGTGTGTGGGTTTTTTTTTTTTTTTTTTTTGCCTGCCTGACTCCTTAGCGCTCCATCCTTTATTCTCATCCTCCACCAGTTCCCAGATCCCATCACACAGCCTCACAGACACACAAACATATGTGAGTGCCAAGAAACACACAGACGCATGCACACACACCCTGGGCATTTCCACTAGCCCAGCCTGTGCAGTCCCAACCTAGTGATGGGAACAGTGGGAACCCTAGGATGTGTTGGTCATCTTGCTCACTCAGTGTCCAGCCCCTTTGTCTATGTCTTGGATTAACTCAGATCCAGGGACTCTGCAAGGGCAGTGAATTCCTAGGGCATTCCAGATAGGGATTCCAGAACTCTGGGGGTATTGCGCAACCCCAAAGCCCTTCTACTCCAGTACTTCCAGGGTGACTCCATACGGAGCACAACACTGTCCCAGCCTCCAGCGCTGTGTTGTGCTCCATATGGAGTCACCCGCGAAGTACTGGTTGCTGCAGAAAGAAATCCCCACCACAATGAAGGCCAGCCAGAGGCCCCAGATGCCACTGACTGCAATGGAGGCTAAGTGGTCAAGGTGGTCTTGAACCTGCCTCTCACGTGGTCCTCTGATGGATGTCCTGAGTGCAGTGCTGGCCTCTGTATCTTCAGGAGCTATGTCTTCTCCCTTCAGGCGTTGATTCCTCTGCACCTAGCATCCCTCTCTGTTTCCCTACACGCCTCAAGGAGGTGGGAGAAGTCTTGCTTTATCTTGATGTTCACTGAAGCAATTTCTGCTGAGAATTCTCAGGCCTCCCTGTCCCTGAAGTTAAGCCAGAAAAACTCCCTGCCCTTCCTCCCCTGAAACAGGAGGGCAGGACAGCCTAGCTGCTTCACTGGGGAGGCAGAGAGTTTGAGGAAAGGAGAGGCAAAGAAAATAAAGACCGGCCAGGCACAGTGGCTCACACCTATAATCTCAGCACTTTGGGAGGCCAAGGTGGGAGGATCACTTGAGCCCAGGAGTTTGAGACCAGCCTGGGCAATATATTGAGACCTCGTCTCTACAAAAAAATACAAAATTAGGCAGGAGGATCACTTGAGCCTGGGAGATTGAGGCTGCAATGAGCTGTGATTGCACCACTGCATTCCTGCCTAGGTGACAGAGTGAGAGGAGGGAGGGAGGGAGGGAACGGAGGGAGGGAGGGAGAGAGGGGGGGAAGGAGAGACCAGGAAAAAAGGGAAAAGGGGGTTCATCAATATTTCAAAAAGTTATTTTGTCACGTGCTTTTTTGGGAAATAATGATGCAGGGGTCATATAAGCCGAAAGAAAGATAGAAAAAAGGTCCAGAGAAAAGAGTGGCTAGCAAGACAAGGAGGGAAGAAAAGCTCAGATGGAGACATCAGAGTCTAATTCTGGTGAATTTTTCAAGGCTGTGCCCTCTGAGTCCCTGCCCCGCCCCCAGACGCCCTCAGCCAGGCCATGCAGTGCTGAGAGCCGGTCCAGGTCTCTGGGCAGCTGCTGGACAGCTGCTCGCCCGCTCATGCGGTTAAGATGAGTTCACTGCACAGTGGCACCGCACAGATGCTCCTGCTGGCCAAAGAGAAGGCTCCGGAAGGCCAGGCATTCTCATTCAGCCCGCCCTTTGAAGGCTCCACACCAGCAAAACCGTTTCTTTGGGGGTCACTCCCTCCCCAGCATAAGAAATACCACTCTTTAACCCAGAGGTCAGCAAACTCTGTAAAGAGCTGGACAGTAAATGTTTTAGGCTTTGCAGACCATTTAGCCTCTAAAACAGCAACTCGACTCCCCTGAAACGCAAAAGCAGTCACAGAAAATATGCAAATGAGTGTGTCTCTGATCAAATAGAGACACCAAAATCTGAATTTATATAATTTTCATGTGTTGTGAAATTATTCTTTTGATTTTTTTTTCCACTTAAAATCATTCTTAGTTCACTGACCACATAAAAACAGGCTGCAGACCTTACTTGGCAAATAAGCTGGATTTTGCTTTAAGTAAGCCCTGAAGTAGAAGGTTTGGTCTTCTTAAATGCAAATTAAGAATAGATTGATTTGATTTACAGAAGAATTTACCTTGGTGATCTAAATAAAGGGTTCCCTGAATGCATTCAAAATAAGATTTGATTGTAACTTCTTCCTGCTGTGTTACCTGTCTCCCTTTTTCACTTTCAGTGTTTTTCTTTTCTTTTTTTTTTTTTTTGAGACAGAGTCTTGCTCTGTCACCCAGGCTGGAATGCAGTGGGGCAATCTTGGTTCACTGCAGCCTCTACCTCTGGGGTTCAAGCGATTCTCCTGCCTCAGCCTCCTAAGTAGCTGGGATTACAAGCGTGTATTTTTAGTAGAGATGGGTTTCACTTGGTCAGGCTGATCTCAAACTCCAGACCTTGTCCACTGCCTTGGCCTCCCGAAGTGCCTCGGCACAGCTCTCTCAACAGTGAGCTTTTGATGTGCAAGTTCCCCCAGTTTTCCATGATTTGGAAGAGTCTGTTGTTGTATGCTAATTGCCACAGTATAACTCCAACAATGAAATGGGGCTCCGCACCTATCTACAGGCCACCACTCCCCCAGCAGGGACCTGTGACCCTGGGTTGAAGCCGGCAAAAGGGCTGAGAGACACGGAACTTTCTCTCCCTTCTCCCAGAAAGAATATTTTCGATGCAGTTCTGTTCGATTTTGTTCTGTTTTATTATTTTATTTAGGTGAAACAAACATCTGGTACACAGATCTTCCGTTTTAAATGCCGCTGTAACCCCTTACGGGTGTTGTAACCCCTCCTCTCTCCCATCCTTCGTGTTAATTTGAATATGAACTTAATGGACGCTAAATAAGTCAGCCAAGATGCCATTTTTAGTGCAGCCGAGCAGATGTGTTTCTGAGGAAATGTGATTGCATGGGCAACATCACCCAAAAGGCACCTCAGTGAGCGCCCTCCCACCCACGGGAACCCAAAGGGAAGCCACGGCACAGCCAGCATGGCCCAGTGCCACGGGGGAGAGCACGGGCTGGCCGGCCTGTCTGGGGAATTTCCATGTGAAAATGCCACCCCGTCTTCCTGGGGACCTGCCTCTACTTCAAGTTTCCCTCCCTTCCTGTGGAGCACCTGCCAGATACTGTGCAAAGGACTCTGCCCCCGACTTCAAGTGGTGCGCAGACAGCCCAGTGCTAGGAAAATAGTCTGTGCTCAACTATTTTAATGGATTAAAATCAGAGAACAGGCTTTCAGATTCCACCTAGCCAAGTTCCATCCCTTCTGGGAATTCTGGATAACTCTAGACAGGCCAGGGAGTGCTTGGCTTAGCCTGGGTGTACACATTCCCACAGTTGGAGAATTCTTGTCCGAAGTCTGAGATTCCCAGTTTGGGATTTGGCAAGGACTCGAAGAGCCTCCTTAGGGCAGCTGAAAGCTGGAGCTGTCGCCTAGGCTGGTTTTATCCCCTCTGCCCCACCGAGGACTGTTCCTGAAGCTGCGCTGGTGATGGGGATGTGGGCTGAAGCACAAAGCAGCCTAAATGGACACGTGGGGCCTGCACTTTAGTTGCCTTTCAAGAGTGCACAGGGTCTCCTGCATTAACCACAGTGTGCACGGCTGGAAGAGCAGGTTCCAGATCTGGCTCTAGCTCTGCTTTTCATTAGCTGAGTGACCTCACCCTTGCTGGGCTTTCCTTTTTTCATCTGCATAACAAGAGAGTAAAGCAGATGACCTCAAAGTTCTTCCAGATTTAAAACTCCATGGGGAGTTTCTCTTCTCTAAACTGCAGCTCAGAATTGTGACGAGGATTAAATCTGATGAGGTATTTGCAACAATGAGATGCAGAGCCGGGATCTGCCTGGGCTGTCACTTCCAGATGCTTTCCTAAGGGGTTTGCCAGCACCTTAGATCAGTGACTTAACAGGAGCCCAGCTGAGCCCAGATTAGGTCTCCCAAATCCTGGGCTCAGGGACCTGTCCTATTAAGCCACCTTCTCAAAACCAGGTGACGTTCACAGACCAGGGTGAATGGCCGGAAGCGGGGACCCCTCTCCTATGCCCATTCCCTGCTCTGAAAGTCCTGTGCCCAGTGGCATCAAACAGCCACATGTCCTTAATGAAAACCCCAACTGAAGAGTGCTGGCTCATTCAAACCCTCTGCACTCCACACACTTCCCACTCGGTAAACGACCAGTCCAAGCTTGCACCATCCACGCCTGCTGTTGCCTTGGCTGTCTCTCTGTAACTAGTAACAGTGGCCTGAAGCACCAAGAGGCAGGAGGAACAGGCCTAGGAGGAAAAACCCATGATGCCCACCTATGATGTTTCCGCCACCCCACCAAAGTGTGGGCCACCCAGCAGGTCTCTAGGAAAAAGATCTAATAGCCTCCCAGAGAAATTCCACCCAATCGGAAAAAAGAGTGGGTCTTTCCTGAGTGCTTACTGTGCACGTGATCTCACTTAATGTGCACACACTCCTATAGGGCAGACTGATGCATCATCATACCCATTTTACACAGTAGGAAATACAGCTCCAAGATGCTCAATAACTTACTCAAGGTCACACTGTGGTAACAGCAGAGCCAATATCTGAGCTCAAGTGCATCAAGTATCAAAGTCCATACTCTTAACCACTAAGCTGTGTCTTCTCCAAAGTGGGAACAGGTCACCTTAATGTTGTTCACTTACACTACAGGCCATATTTTTCTCTTGAGACACTCATTTGGCAGAGAAAGTCAAATAAATCACCAGAACCTGAGGGATTAAATAAATCAACCCTAAGCAAAGACCCTACAACTTGGGAGAAATAAACTGCTAAGGTTTGCGGAGTTGCATCACTAGGACTCTGGGAGCCTTTACAACCAAAAGGAGTTAATGTTTAGTGATAGCATTCTAGGCTTTGGCAGAAGTCAGCCCAGGGGAAGATGCAGCTGCCCCAGCTTCAAATTCTGTCCTAACCAGGGACAAGGCCAGAACATTCAAATCAGGCAAGGGGGGTTTCTAGTACCGCCCCACTCCATCAGATTTCCTCCTGCTGCCAACCCTGGTGGTTAGAGATTTGATTTGATTTGATTTGATTTTTTATTTTTTGAGACGGAGTCTTACTCTGTCACCCAGCCTGGAGTGCAATGGTGCAATCTCAGCTCACTGCAACTTCCGGGTTCAAGCAATTTTCTTGTCTCCACCTCCTGAGTAGCTGGGATTACAGGCACCCGCCACCATGCAGGGCTGTTTTTGTATTTTTAGTAGAGACAGGGTTTTACCGTGTTGGTGAGGCTGGTCTCAAACTCTTGACCTCAGGTGATCTGCCCACCTCAGCCTCCCAAAGGGCTGGGATTACAGGCATGAGCCACGGTGCCCGCCCGAGATTTTATTTTATGAAAAGCAGTGTTCTGGTGTCTTTCATTAAAAGGTAACACAGTTAATTGATGGCAGAGCTGTTGACCCTCCGCACGCGGGGCTGGCCTGAACCTGGCCTCCCAGGTGGACTCTTCTTGTTATTCGGAAAATACTTTGGCTTGAAGTTGTAGGTTTTGGAGTTGCTGTCGAGTGTTGGTGCAACACCACAGGATAAACTCGGAAGAACAAGCCAGAGGTCAGCGTGTGGATCCACAGCACTGCCCTCAGTTACAGGGCGAGGCTACAGGGGAAATGCGTCCTTGCCCGACTTCAGGGAAGGAGTTGAGAATACTCAGCTCTGAGCTCTGTGTCCCGAGCTCAATAATCACCGTCTCTAAAGGCCACTGAGCCCACAGCGAGGGTGGTGTGCTCTGTGCTGAGGATACTAAAATCCATGCTGAGCAGTTCCTCTTTGCTCACAGCCCCTCAAAGTCAGCCCTCCGGCTCCTGGAAGCTTATCACTTTCCCAGAGACAGCTGACGAGTGGGACGTAGGAAGAGGAGAGGTGCTGAGGGTGAAGCCGGTCCTTGAAAATTGTCATTCTGTCCCCTGCCGTCATCTTGCTTTACTCATATTATTTATGGGAGGGGAGAATGTACCAGGCACATCGATCATGGTAGCTGTCTTATACACCATTCCCACCTAAGAAAAACTGTCCAGTCACAGCCCCCAAGGAGGGAAGCATCCTCAAGCTGTCTCTCATTCAGTGTTTGTCTTGTTCTTAGCCGTGTGACCCACACCTCCTTTTGGCCACCTGTGATTGGACAGGGGCAGATGCCTCGCCCAAGACCTCCTATCCAGGGACTAGTGGGATTGTTTGGTGTGACCCAGCTCTACTAACTGTGCCCAGATGAGAATTCAAATCAGCAATCAGATCAATCAAATTATCTTTTCCTCTGAGAAAACTAACTTTAGAGTCTAAAGAGAATTTTTTTTATAGAGACAGGATCTCACTGTGTTGGCCAGGCTGGTCACAAACTCCTGGCCTCAAGTGATCCTCCTGCCTTGGCCTCCCAAAGTGCAGGGATTACAGGCATGAGCCACCATGCCTGGTCAGGAAACTGATTTTAGAGGTAAAGAGAAAAGGAGCCAACTGGTAGCAGAACAAAAGTCACAAAGAAACACTTAGAAGAGGTGAATGAGGAGTGAAGGCAGAGTTGTATTGATGCCAGAGCCGTAGGACCAGTGGTTCTGAACCCAAACATCTCTGCACACCCGTGGTGGTTGGCGCATACCTTGCACAGATGGGTAACACATTGTGCTCAAGGTGGAAAATGCACCTTTTGTTGCAACTGAGGATATGTATTGTTACAACGGTGCTTGTTAGACAGAATGTTGAGAGCACTCTATGTAGAATGAGAGAATCCCAAACACACACATCAGAGGGAAGAGGTAGACTATAATGACAAGTGTGTGCCGACACAACCAAGTTTCCCAGAATGTGTGAAAACTCTGTCTTGTGAGTACAGAAGAGAGCACAGTTGGGGCCATAACAGCTATTCTCAAAGACATGGGCTTGCAGAGTAACCGAGTTAATGCTATAATAACCAGGAATGCAATTTAATTCCTCAAAAGGCTTGCCAAAAATTCTAGTAGTTGAACATGTGCCATTGAATTCGTCAGGACCTTTTGGTTTCAAGTAACAGAAACCCAACTCAAAATTAACTTACAAAGGAATCTGATGGTTCACTTCACTGAAAAATCTAGGGATAGAACAGACTTCAGTGACAGCTGGATACAAATGCCCAGCGTCATCAGGAATCACTATTTCTCTCTCTTACTTTGCTTTCCTCCAGTTGGCATTATTCTTTGACTGGCAGGCTCTTTGCACACTCAACAAGGTGACCAATATTGGCTTCATGCTTTATACAGACTTCTTCCAGCTTAGCAGCATCAGCAGATAAGGAGAAATTCCCTAGATCTACAGCACAAGTCCCAAGGGTCGTTCTCACTGGTCCATCTTGGAACATGTATCTACCTCTGAATCAATTAACAGAGCCAGGGAGAAGCTGTGATCCGAATGACCAGGCCTGGGTCATATGCCCAGTTCTGGAGCTAGGGCATGATGTCAGCCTCAGCAGAATACAGGACCTAATAGTAGAAAATGGTTATTGCTGAAGGGATGTCAAACAGGCAGTAACAACAGCCTCAGCCCCAAACAAAACAGTTGAGCACAGCTTCTCTAGAGCAAAGGTCCTTGAGCTCCTGACATTAACCTATGACAGCTGCCTTGCATGCGAAATAACATTCTGATCCTAGTCTCCTTGAGGTCTCACTATGATTTCACGATGGATTTATCGACCAGGATTCTTATCTACAGACAACAAAACCCACTCTGATTTGTTTAAACAGAAAAAGAACTTATGGACACATATTAGTGACTCACAGACTCTACTGGAAAGGTCAGAGAAACAGAGGTCGGCACTCTGTAGCCACAGACAATACCCAGATCCTCAGCTGTCTGGTCACAGGCTCGATCCCCCTGCCTTTGGTGCATGCTACTGTTATCATCTCTGCCCCTGCTGCCTCTGGGGTTCCATGTCCCTCCGCCATGTTCCCCCCACCCCATCACCAAGAACAATCGCACGCAGCAGCTTCTCCCTTACTTTTCACTCCTCTGGACTGAAATCTCATGATACTGTATCCAGTCCACAGAGCCTACGTCACCTGCCTGTGTGTCAGCTGCAAAGCAGTTTGAGTAACTGAGTTTAGAGCTCCACCCTGGTGAGGTGGCTCCTTCATATGGCAGATTTTCCAAATTTAGGATGGTTCTTCAAATGATGCCAAAGGCACCAATACGACTAATATCTATCATACTACACCACTACACCATTACACTACACCACCCTTCCAGAAGTCAGGTCTTCTGCCCCTTCTGGGTTATGGACAGACTGAGCAATGGAGCCAACTCTCTATTTTCACATGTGGTGTCACAATAAACCTATGATTCCCTGTTCTTTGCAACCAAAAAGAAACCCAGTTAGCACAACACGATTTGGTCAATGTCATTTAGATACACTGGAGACAGAGGCTCTCATCCCAGCAGGACTGGCTCACAGAAGCGCATGGCTTCTCCACAAGGAAAGGCTCCGGTGGGCCTTTTGAGGGGTCTGGAGAGCACGGCCACAGGCAGCCTCCCAGGAGTGCCAGCCCACAGATACTTAATAGGCCTTGTTCCAGAACTCTGCAAATGCCACACTAGGCTACCACTTAACCGCAAGCCATCCCCAGCTATTAACAAGAAGCTGGGTTGCAGGTAGGGACTCCCTAGCAAGTGTCTTGCTAGCCTGATCATTTCCCTTCAGAGTCTGGAATCCTCTGGCAGCGCTCCCCAGGAGACTGAACTCTGACCTTCCTCCTGTGGCGTCTGCTGCTCCATCAGTAGCTGAAGTCATTCAGGAAGAAATCATTTTTGAGTATCAACTATGTCTCAGGCACTGCGCTCATGCTGGACATGCTCTGTCTCCAGGGGCCTTCAGACAAGGAAATCAGCCTCCGCTCAAATGGCATGAGAGGAGGCCAGGGAGGGAACAAAAATGTTCGAGTGCCATTATCCAGAAAGAGACGCATCGTTTCACTTCTTCTTTTGTTTTTTTGAGACAGAGTCTCGCTCTGTTGCCAGGCTGGAGTGCAGTGGCGCGACCTCGGCTCACTGCAACCTCCGCCTCCCAGGTTCAAGCAAATCTCCTGCCTCAGCCCCGAGTAGCTGGGACTACAGGTGCCCATCACCACATCCAGCTAATTTTGTATTTTTAGTGGAGACGGGGCTTCACCATGTTGGCCAAACGTTCTTGATCTCCTGACCTTGTGATCCGCCCACCTCAGCCTCTCAAAGTGTCGGGATTACAGGTGTGAGCCACCACGCCCGGCCTCATTTCTAAGCAGACTTGCTGATCAGGGTCACTATGGACCCACAAAGTCTTTGACCTAATATAGAAGTATACTTATTCTATTTTCTGAGCAGGTTGACAACAAAGAAATTTCTCTGACTGGAAAATTCATTTGTGTAAAAGTCACCTGAAGATTTTGCCATTAAATACGTTTAGTTATATTGAACAAATGAAGAGACTAAAGTTAGAGGAAATGGTGACCACTTCAGAAAATCTAGCGGGCGCAGAGCCAGTTGGATACGCATACCTGGTTAGTCTGGGGGTGGACACTAGGAAGTCCAGTCTTTTTCTGAGACAGAGTCTCTCTCTGTCGCCCAGGCCTGAGCGCAATGGCACAATCTCGGCTCACTGCAACTCCACCTCCCGGGTTCAAGCGATTCCCCTGCCTCAGCCTCCTGAGCAGCTGTGACTATAGGCAGGCACGACCACATCTGGCGACGTTTTGTATTTTTAGTAGAGACGGGGTTTCAGCATGTTGGCCAGGCTGGTCTTGGACTCCTGACCTCGAGTGATCTGCCCGCCTCGGTCTCCCAAAGTGCTGAGATTACAGGCGTGAGCCACCGTCTCCAGCCAGGAAGCCCAGCCTTTCACCAACAATCCCGGCCCCACCCCTGACTCTCCTCAGAGCACTGACAGGTTTCACAGCGTGGGAGGGTGGACAGTTGTGGAACATATGTCTGATTTGGACCCCAGATCTCCTCCAGGAACCCAGTCACCACCGACCTCGCCATTTCCTCAGAGGCGGCAGGTTCCCCCGGAGACCGCTGGGTGTCGCTGTGAGCCTGTGCGAGCGCGGCCTCACCCTGCGGGCGCACATCAGCACGGTCTGTTTTCAATCAACACCTTGTCAGTTTTTCTCCCCGAGGCCCCAGGAGTGTGCTAGGAATTTTTATTTCTTGAGAAATACTGTGATTGAACTGCTCTTTGTTGGCCCTGCTCTAGAGAATGAAGGTTGTGCTTGCTTCTGCCAGCCCCCCAAGCAGGGGAGTTCCCTGCAAGTGTCTTCAGGCCACCAGCCTCTGCCTCCCCACCTCCCATCCTTCCTCTTCATTCTCCTTTGTATCTTTCGCTCTCCGTGACCGGTAACACCGACCGGGAAAGGGAAAAAGGTCGTCATCCCAGAGGCCTCCTTCAACCCTTCTGAATTTCACCGGCGCCTAAATAAACTAGCTTGCAAATTCTGTCGCTGTCTTCCCCTTCTGACGCTACTGCCAGCCTTGCCCTTTTCTTTCAAAGCATCCACAAGATTGAGGCAGTGTTGCGGTGGGACCAACAGGAAGCTCAGCTATCTTTTTAATTTCCTTTTTTTTTCTTTTTGACACAGGGTTTTACTCTGTTGCCCAGGCTGGAGCGCAGTGGCACGCTCACGGCTTCCTGCAGCCTTGACCTCCTGGGCTCAAGCAATCCTCCCACCGCAGACACCCTAGTAGCTGGGTCTGCAGCCCTGAGTCACCACACAAGGCCAATTTGTGTAATTTTGGGAGAGCTGGGGTTTTGCTATGTTGGCCAGCCTGGTCTCAAACTCCTGGACTCAAGTGATCTGCCTGCCTTGGCCTCCCAAAGCGCTGGGGTGACGGGTATGAGCCACCGCACCTGGCCAAGGCTCGGCTAATCTTACTAGGCTTGTCAGACTCTACTCCAGGCACACAGGGGCTTAAAAGTAGAATCTGCTTTCAGATCCTACCTCCCACTGCCACTTACTAGTTGTGAGACCTTTGGCAGGTCACACACCCTTTCTGAGCCTCAATTCTTCATAGGTAAATTAAATTTATACACATAAATTCTACACTAAGTAGAATTATAAATGTGAAGACCCCACATGATCTGGCATGTAGCAAGCATTCCATAAATGCAAAGTGATTTTCCTTATGACTACAGGGACACTTACACAGACACATATACATGCACTCAACCAAAGACAGAATTTAGGATCTTTACTCTCCCGAGCATGTAGCAAGATGGTATGCCAAGGAAACAAAATTCAGGGGTGTGTATTCAGAGATGCCAAGAACCCCCACCCCCACCCCCCGCACTGTGGATTCCAACCCTCTCTGTGTATGTCAACAGTTATCGACCTGTTTTGAGCCCAGCTGGGTGCTGTCTTGGTCAGTGGCCATCGCTTGCTTGGCAAAATGCCAGGATAGCTGCCCCTGGGCTCCTAGGGAAAAAGCCACTTGTGAGTAGAGCAGCCGCTCACTCTCTCCTCCAGAAGGCTTGGTGCTACTGCACTCCCTGGTTTCCAGTTACCACATGACTACTGAGGTTTTTGGGGGTGGCCACAGGGTGCACTCATGGCCTTGGGTTCCCTGTGGCTGCTCTCTGCAGGCATTGAGATCACATACCCTGGAAGGCTTGGGGGAAGGTGGAGAGAACGGAGAGCCAGTCTTTTACCAGAGGCGTTTCTGGCCCATTCACTGGACGCTAAATGGTAAATAGACGGGCCACGCCCCTGCTGGCCGACATAGGTCACTGCAGCCCCTCCGTCTTTGGGAAGAGGCTGCTTCTGAGTGATCAGGATCTCTGCTTGGAAGGTACTTGAATACTCATAGCCAGGATGAGGCTGCTTTTGTTGAGCAGCACATTATATTATTTTACATAGGGGGTGTGTGAAGAACAGAGAAAAGAATAAACATTGCCTCTTGCATCGCCCATAGCAGTGTGTGAGGCTTGGCAGGGGTGCAGGAGGAAAGGGCTGTTTCAGACCCCTAACTCAAGCCTCAAATGACAGGACATGCTCAGAGCCCGTTGCTCCTGCAGAGGCTGGTGTTAACTCTGAACCTGTGAAGATTTCTGCAGCCATGAGCAGTCTTAAGTTTTCAGGGTAGGCCGGGTGCGGTGGCTCATGCCTGTAATCCCAGCACTTTGGAAGGATGAGGTGGGTGGATCACGAGGTCAGGGGTTCAAGACCAGTGTGGCCAAGACGGTGAAACCCCATCTCTACTAAAAATATGAAAATTAGCCAGATGTGGTGGCCTGTGCCTGTAATTCCAGCTACTTGGGAGGCTGAGGCAGAGAACTGCTTGAACCTGGGATGTGGAGGTTGCAGTGAGCCAAGATCATGCCACTACACTCCTGCCTGGGCAACAGAGTGAGACTCCGTTACACACACACACACACACACACACACAATCTCAGGGTAGAGAGCTGTACAGCCAGAGGATCCATCTGGGGGTCCAGTCACCTGACCTCTCTTCCCATCAGAACACAAATCAAAGGCCATCACTAAGCCCTTCCTGCCTAGGATCAGAGGAGACACACTCAGTTGCTGTCCTGGCTCTGTGACCTCTGGACAAGTCTCCTAATTTCTCCAACCTTCAGCTTTCTCATCTGTAAATGGATATGATTCTCAGGATGCAGACCATTCTCACAGGCATGCCATGAGAATTAGAGATGGCGCAGGTGGAGGGCCCACATGTGGTAGGCACGCACTGCAATCCTGAGGTTTCCAGAGACCTATCGCAGGCTGCTAAGGTGCAGCAGGACCTGTTGCTGCTAACCACAGAGAGGTCTGCCAGCATTCCAGACCAGACTCCTCAAACCAAAGTGAACGTGAGCTGGGAAGGGCTGAATGTCCCACACTGCAACCTGGGCTAAGGGTGCCTCACTTGTCTGTCTGAAAAACGTATGAAACCCTGAAGCATTGCTGGTGGGAATTTAAAATGGTACAGCCATGGTGGAAAGCAGTCTGGCAATTTGTCAACAAGATACAGAGTTACCACATCACCCAGTAATTCCATTCCTAGGTATATACCTAGGAAAGAAGAACAAATGTCCATGGAAGAACTTGTATGCAAATGCTCATTGCAGCATTATTTATAGTAGCCAGAAGATGGAAACAACCCAAATATCCATCAACTGACGAATGGATAAATAAAATGTGGTATATCCATGCAACAGGTGACTACTCAGCCATAAAAATGAATAAATGCACCTACAATGTGGATAAATCTTGAAAATATTATGCTAAGTGAAGCCAGACACAAAAGGACAAACATTGTATGATTCCATTTGCATGAAATGCCCAGTATAGGCAAATCCATGGAGAGAGAAAGCAGTTTAGCAGTGCCAGTGCCTGAGGACGGGGAATGACTGTTAATGGGTGTGAAGTTTATTTTGGGGATGATGAAAATGTTTTGGAATTACATAGCAGTGATGGTTGCACAACTCCGCGAATATCTAAAAACCACTGAATTCTATGGCATGTGAGTTAAATCACAATGAAACTGTTATTTTAAAAAAGGACCCTTAGCCTGCCAGCTGGAGTGTGCTTTGACCATGGACCAGTAAATGAGGTGGGCTGTGCGGGGAATGCAACTCTTGTGAGCCTTGCCTATAAATCAGATTAAGCAGCTTCCCTCCCTCAGCTGCGCAGGGTTCTGAAGGGGCTGCAGCAGCCACAGGCTGTCTCTGAACACCACCACCGTGATGAAAGGGCTGCTGAGGGCACTGCAGCCCAGAGGGTGAGCAGCACGAGGCCAGCCTCACCCGGAGAGCCCAGCTTGCAGCCACATGGGAAGAATCAGCGCTCAGGAGGGTGCCTGGCCTCAGTCTCAACACTGATGGGGATCAGGTTTTCCAATCCAGACAACAGAACTGATCGGATGGTTTGTACTCATGGGACAGTGAGATACACCATTTTAAGTGGGATCTGTCTCCAAAAATGTGGGCAAGACTGTTTCCTGTTTCCTTGGGGCATCAGCTGGAACCTTGACGGAAAGCATGATGTGGCAGAAACCCTGTCCGGTCTCTTCTCTCTCCCAGCATACCTATGTGTGCACACAGGACAGCCATCCCCCACTGCAGACCACGCATGGGGCAGTCACACTCGGGAGAGCCGCTCAGAGTTATCTAAAATGACTGCATCTGGTAGCTTCCACTGAGGGAGGGGTTCATGCCTGCTGGGGAGCCTTGATCTGATACAGGAACAGGGCTCAGGAGAACTCAGGACTTCCTTCATACCTGGGACAGTCCTTCACAAAGGTGTCACAAGGTTTCCACCATCCTCCACCGCTGCCCCGGACCCAGCCCCCACCATCTCATACCTGGATGAATCCAACAGCCACTGAACTGGTCTTTCCGCCTCTACCCTTGTTCTCTCCCTTCCTTAAGTTTCTTCTCAAATCAGCAGGTGGTTGCTTTCAAAACACAAGTAAGTTATGTCCCTCCTCCGCTCAGCCCTCTGCCATGGCTCCCATCACTCAGAGTAAAAGCCGAAGTCCTTACAGTGGCCCACAAGGCCCTATGTGATATGCAAACTCCTCTCCACACAGGTAGAACATTCAAGGATCCAAGAAGCAAATAGGCCAGGATGCAGCTGGAACTAGAGCTCTGTGGAACAGCTTATCAGCAGGCCACACTCAGCTGTAGAAACAGAATGGCGGCTGCTCAAGGGCAGGGATGGGGGCTGCTTTGTTTCCTAATGAGTCCACGCTTGGCAGGCGGTAGTTGCTCCATAGATATTTATTAATTGAATAGGAAGGATAAACACACACCAAGTTTGGAATGAGAAACCCCAAGTTTCAATAGCAATCATTTTCTTCAATGCTCACTCATTTTGTAGCTTAATTTTCACAGCCATTACAAAACACATTAGTAAAAAAGCAAACAATGAGAACCGCCGATGTGAAAGGGCTCTGAGGAGCAGAAGCGTCATTTCCTAGTGTCTGCTTGCACCCATGCCTGCCACACAAGCTGAGTTGGGACCCTGCTTTCTACTGAGTACAATAAAAGCCTCCAATGTCACAATCTACTGTGCAGTTTCAAAGTCTTCAACAATTATGATTGCTATGTGGTCTAATTCCTGAATGTATTTACCCCAATTTGATAATGAATCAGAATGAAGAAAGTAAACATTGGCTATAATCAATTCATACCTGTTTAAGACCTTGGGAGGGAAATGAGAGAAAACTTTCACAGGTCCATGATGGTCGCTGGCTTCATTTTATTCAGATAACTTTTCTTCCCCAAACCTGATGGACACTGGGAAATTGACTGGCTGCAACCAACCAGACTGATTGCGGGCTGAGTCTTCGTTGCACCTTTGTAACTTCACCTTAGCCTCTGATTGGTTGCTTTTTGCAACCAATGTGGTTTTGCTATTTGCTACATGACCTGGAAAAGAGGCCGTCCACAAGCCTGCTTCATTCAATCCAATTTTACAAATGTTTGTTGAGTGCTTGGTTCATATCAGATCGATTGTGGCCACCACCTCATTTCCATGAGATGAGCGTGAACTGGCCAAAGGGAAAGCTGTAGGGGGAATTTGGACCGAGAAGATTCTATATCCCGGCCCTTGAGCCACTGCTCAGGCCCGTTCCCACACTGAGGAGTGTACTTTGGTTTTCATTAAATCACTGCTTTCATTCTTTTGTTGCTTCATTCTTTGCTTTGCTTTGCTGTGCATTTTGTCCAATTTTTTGGTCAAAACACCAAGAACCTGGTCAACTTGCAGTCAAGACCCTCTGCCAGTAACTCTTTGACTTGTGGATTTCCCCCGACCAAATAGCCAGATATACAAAAGAAGAGGGGGCAGCAGGGGTTCTCTCCTTCCGGTGCACTCTTGCCCCTATTTCTTGAGTTTCTCAGGGCCTGCCTTGAGACTAGGAAGACACTCAGCTCTTCCCGCCCATCACCAGGGAAGACACTGAACTCTTCAGAGAGGCCCCCAGCTTCTGGGAGTCCCTCTGTCCCTACCTTAAATCTCTTCTCTGGCCATTAAGCACAATTCCCTCTTGCCCTGTCATCACTGGAGAGGAAAGAACAGCTGTTCACCACTCCCCTCGGCTCACTGCAACCTCCACCTCCCGGGTTCAAGCGATTCTCCTGCCTCAGCCTCCCGAATAGCTGGGATTACAGGCACCTGCCATCATGCCCAGCTAATTTTTGCATTTTTAATAGAGACAGGGTTTCCCCATGTTGGCTGGGCTGGTCTTGAACTCCTGACCTCAGGTGATCCCCCTGACTCAGCCACCCGAAGTGTTCGGATTGCAGGCCTGAGCCACGTAGCCGGGCCCTTTTAATCATTCTTAATGGGCTTCTAAACAGTTATTAAGTCCCCCTTCAGCCTTCTCAAAGCCTCATTTTACTTGCATTGAAGCTGAGAGCATCTGAGGAAAGCATTTGACTCCAGGTCTCACAGATTTGCAATGTCTTAAATAGGCAATCAGCCACTTCACTCGCTTTAACCTGCATAAACGAACAGTTGTGCCTTCTCTAGAAAAGTTTAAATCCATTCAAGGGAGTTCCCTGGCAACCAGCCCTTATTAATAAATCAAGCCCAATCTAGGCCAGGACAGGGCATTTCACAAATGCTTCTTTTGCTTGAGAAGGGACGCTGGCTCTAGGCACACAGTAAACAAGCTTCTTCTCTCTCTGAAGCTCTGCGTTCGCTGGATGGATCCCATCTGTCTCCCACAGGCCCTTGAGGGCCTGGTAGGCTCTCACCTGACTCCCCACAATTGGGAAGGGAGTGCTGCCCTAATGAACTCTCACCTGGACCTTTCTTGGGGTTACTGGACTAGGGTCACAGCAGCTGGGCAGCAGGGCATAGAGCTCAAGTAAGGCTTGCTCAGGCTCTGCTAGGCACACATTGGAAAGTTTCACTTCCTGTTCCACCATAATCCCATTTATTCCCAGTTCATTGCTCGTGCCTGCAGGTGGAAGTCTGAGTTGTATGTCTCTACGGAGCTTCCGGTATGTCCCACTCAGAGTCCTGCAGTTCCTTCCAGTCATAGGAAAGGGAAGGAGCAAGGTGGGTCAGTTGTAAGGCTGGTGGTGCTTTAGCTTTGAGGAAAAAGTGATTTCACTTCAATAGTAATTTTAACTAGAATGGATAAAATTGAAAGGACCAACAATCCCAAGTGTTGACAAGGATACAGAGCAGCTACAACGCACAGTGTTTGCTGCTGGAGTGAGAATCAGAGCCACCCCTTTGGAACTCTTTGGCAGCATCCAGCAATTGCTCCATCAATCCCACTCCCAGGTATATGAGCAAAAAAAAGTGAGTGTTTGTGTTCATCAAAAGACATGTACAAGAAAGTTCATAGTGTTGTAATTCACTTTTTTTTTTTAGATGGAGTCTTGCTCTGTCACCCAGGCGAGTGCAGTGGCACCATCTCAACTCACTGCAACCTCTGCCTCTTGGGTTCAAGCAATTCTCCCTGCCTCAGCCTCCCGAGTAGCTAGAATTATAGGCGCCCACCATCACACCCAGCTAATTTTCGTATTTTTTAGTAGAGAGGGGGTTTTGCCATATAGGCCAGGCTGGTCTTGAACTCCTGACCTCAGGTGATCCACCCACCTTGGCCTTCCAAAGTGCTTGGAAGACAGGTGTGAGCTACCATGCCTGGCCTGTAGTTCACTTCTAAGTTCATTTTTTAAAAGTAAAACATTTGAAGCAGCTGCCACCCAAGTGTAGAAAGGATGAATAAATTGTGATATAATCATAGAATGAAATCAGACACAACTGAAGTACTGCTACAGAGAACAGCACGGATGAATCTCACATGCAGGAGGCTGACCCAGACACACAGAGCACATTCTGTGTGATTCTACTTATATAAAATTCAAAAAAGGCAAAACTAATCTCTGATGATAAAGATCGGAATAGTGGCTGCCTCTGGGAGAAGTGCTGAACAGATCTAATGTGTTTAGTCATCTAGCTGAACACATTAGATCTGTGCACTTTGACATAAGTTATACAGTAACACAATAAAAAGGAAAAGAAGGTGCCTACTGTGTTTTCTTCTTCCCAGATGACCAACTCTTATTCATCTGTTGTTTTTTTTTTTTCACTATTCTGCTTCTTTAGCAGAAGATTTGAGGTGACTTACAAAGGTGTATGGTATATTTATGAGGGAAGAAATCTGGGTGATGTTAAAATGAGGGCAGGAAAATAAGTTGGAAACCAGATGTTGGGATATGGTCTTCACTGTTTACGTCAGGAAGTCCTGTGAACTTCTTATGGTGAACCCAACAGAGCTTCCTAGCAGTCAATGCAAAGAAGAAACAACAACACCACACCCCAGCGTTAACAGTCCTGTTGATCAGAAGCACAGATAGTTTCGAGATCTGATAGAAACTTTTCCTGTATCATTTCAGAACAGGCAACTATGTGATCAAACCCCTTTCTATTTGTTCGAAACTTTGTCAAACATCCCAGGTTTGACCCTGGATGTCTGAATCCCCTCAGCCCACATGTTCTCACCTATGCCATGCCCACGCTGTCCCCGTAGAATTTAGGGTGAGGCAGCATCCCAGTGATTGACAGGCTCCTCCCTAGACCCCGTTTACTTTCTTGGGTGTGGTTTGGGGGAAGCCCTGTCCATGAAGGCTGGGTTTCTGTTCTTTGGGGTGCCCGGCTTGCCACTCTTGTTTCTGGAACCCAGGCTGGTATCCTCAGCCCGTGCTTTGCCACTCAGTTCATCTTCTTCCCAGCTGGCACTTCTCAGTGGCCTCATCCCTTCCCCAGCAGCGACTCTGCATGGGGCAGCTCCCTGGGGGCCAGACTCTTTCCTTTTTGGCATTTGGGTTAGTGGATCTTTCCACTTTCTGGCTCCAGTTTTTGAATTGAATTCATATATTTTCCCGGTCACTAGTGAAGAAAAAAAGTACAACAATCACATAAACCAGAAAATTCCAATGACTGTCTCTTTCCCCACTTCTACCCTGCTCTGTTCTGACTCTCAAGGGAAGATGAAGCATACTAGAAGGTGTAATCACTGACACAGACAGCAGGCGGCTGAACAGCACCGCAGTCTTCATCAGCCTGCCCTTGCCACAAGCCGTGCTGCCCCGACCACACAGGTAGCAAACAGCAAACCTCTCTGGATAGAAGGTTTAGGAGTGTCTCAAGCACATCTCAACGCAGGAGGAGAAGGCCATGGAAATCTTGAACTCCGTGCAAGCTTCGGATAAATCAGGTTCAGTTTCTGATGGAATTACCCATTACTTTCTATTTTTGTTTGTTTTAAAAGACCCCTGAATTCCTGCTACAAAAAGGAATTCATCAAGTGAGAAGGAAAAGGCTGATTTTTATTTACATTAGGTTAGCAGCAATTTGTAGACACACACACACAAATCTGGCCCCACTTGAGATGATACAAGGAAGCCATTTTTACCGTGGCAGAGCCAGCAGACACTAATTGATTTAGGCCAGTTGGCTCGTGTCTTTCTTTCTTTTTTTTTTTTTCTGTCTCAACTACACAAAAACACAAAAATCCTCCCCAGCCTTTTGCTCAGGAAGATCAGGTTTAAGGCAAGCCCTGGGTCTTTGCCATTCCCATACAGCATGAGTGGCCTCTCAGCTCAGGATCCCACTAGCACTTAAGCTAATGTGGGCACATTATGGTAACAAGCACCTAATAATAGAGGGAAATTTAATTCCAGCAGCAGCAGCGGCGGCGGCAGACTCTTACTGGAGAGGAGCCATCCTCCTTAGGAGGAAGACCGGTGCCGTTTGCATATGAGGGTGGCAGGAAGCCAACACACTTGCCTCCTGAATTTGGTTTCCTTCCCTTTATTCACGTCTATAATTGAGCCTTTGTAAGCGGAGGGATGAGTGTAAAGGAGCTAAATTTGGAGCTGATTTCAGGGGCTGATGAGAGCTCCGGAGGCCTGCTCTACCTTATGCTCATGTTGCCAACCAAGAAGAAATCATTGGCCCTGATCTAGGGAAAAAGAAGCTACACTTGCCATTTCTCTGTATCTTCCACTACTAATAAAACCCTATTAGAAGCATCCAGGAAGAATGTGGATGGAAGGGGGTGCAGTGAATATCAAAGAGCAGGGAAAAAATGTGGATTCCTGGATTCACCAGTTCCCTCAACTGGTTCGGAATTTAGGAAGGGAGGCAAGAAAGAGGCACAGCCCTTGAATGTGAGCGGTGGAGGCCCATGTAAGTGTGACCTGTACTTGAGCGGCTGCAAGCCAGCTGGGTTCACAGCTGATCTCACATTGTATTTAGCCTAGAAGGGTCAGCACTGTAAAGACAACATAGCCAAACAGATTGACAAAGTGAGTTAAAAACAGGAAATTGGAGAAGGGCCTCCATGCTTCTACCAGTCTGGAATATGAAAAGCATTCTTACAGTGGTGTTGCCTCTTAATTACCTGGATCTGTGGCTTCTCCATCAAAGACAGTGTTCATCTGGATAGTTTCCTAAGGAGAAGACAGAGATGGCATGGAATGCAATCCTACATTCCTTCCCCCTGGCAAGGCCACGCAGCCTCACAATCCACGTGTCTTACCCAAAGCCTTCTTGACTTCTATGTCTTTTTTGTTTTTTTTTTTTGAGTTGGAATTTCATTCTTGTTGCCCAGGCTGGAGTGCAACGGCACAATCTCAGCTCACTGCAACCTCCACCTCCCAGGTTCAGCGATTCTCCTGCCTCAGCTTCCCAAGTAGCTGAGATTACAGGCACCTGCCACCACGCCTAGCTATTTTTTAATTTTTTTTATTTTTAGTAGAGACAGGGTTTCACCATGTTGGCCAGGCTGGTCTCAAACTCCTGGCCTCAAGGGATCCACCAGTCTCAGCCTCCCAAAGTGCTAGGATTACAGGTGTGAGCCACCGCCCCAGGCCACTTCTATGTCTTTAATAGGCACTGTGCTACATGCTGAGGACACAGCAGTGAACAAGGCAGGCATGGCTACAGCCAGTACAAAGCTTGCCAACTACAAACAGGTGCTGCAACAAAGAGTGATAAGGCTATGATGGGGAGATGTAGGGTGTAACAGGGCACAGGTGGGGTAGAGGGGACATTTAAACCAAACTTGGAGGTTAAGGAAGCATCCTGAGTAAATCAAATCTGAGCATAGAAGGAAGAGTGAAAATGCCACACAGCACGGCTAAGGCCTACATTGTGTCAGTGGATCACTGTCGTGTATTGTCAAGGTGGACACAGGTGAGCTCCTAGGTGTCCATACCTCTGGCCCTGGCACTCCCACCCTCCCCTTGCCTAGGCCAATGCAGTGTCACATCAGGGCCTCATCTAAGTCCTGTGTTCTGTGTCTTTTCTCTTCCCTAATCTGTCCTCAGTGCCACCCTCCAGGACCTGACTTCTGCGTAATGCACCTGTCCCTTGTCCCCATAGAAATACCCACTTCTCTCACATACTGCCCTCTAGAGGTGCCAAAGTCAGAGTCGTTAGCACAGTAACAAGGATTGTGTTTGGAGTTTAGCAAGCTTTCTAATCCCAGTTTTTGTCACTTAAAGGATCCTCGGGCCAGGTGAGGTGGCTCACGCCTGTAATCCCAGCACTTTGGGAGGCCGAGGTGGGTGGATCACCTGAGGTCAGGAGTTGTAGACGAGCCTGACCAATGTGGTGAAACCCCGTCTCTACTAAAAATACAAAATGAGCTGGGCGTGGTGGTGCATGCCTATTATCCCAGCTACTTGGGAGGTTGAGGCAGGAGAATCGCTTGAACCCCAGAGGCGGAGGTTGCAGTGAGCCAAGGTTGTGCCATTGCACTCCAGCCTTGTCTACAACAGTGAAACTCCATCTCAAAAAAAAAAAAAAAAAAAAAAGCGAGGTGGAGGAGAGACAACTTTTCAACTACCCTGTAATATTTTGAATTTGTGTGACACTTAACAATTTTCAAATTATTTCTCCATCTGTTATCTCAGGGCAGGTGTCCTCACCCTCATTTTACAGGTAAGGAATCTAAAGCTCAGAGAGGCCAAGAAAGGTGATAAGGCTAAGTGGCCCGAGCCAACCCCGGACCAGGCAGGGCGCTTTCTCTGTCACTTTTCTGCAAGGTGGTGGAAGAGCAAAGAAAATTTAAATCAGTCAGTCACAGTAGCTCATGCCTGTAATCCTAGTACTTTGGGAGGCTGAGGTGGCTGGATCACTTGAGGTCAGGAGTTCAAGACCAGCCTGGTCAACATCGTGAAACCCCATCTCTACTAATAATACAAAAAATTGGCCGGGAGTAGTAGCACATGCCTGTAACCCCAGACACTTGGGAGGGTAAGGCATGAGAATCACTTGAACCTGGGAGGCAGAGGCAGTAGTGAGCTGAGATTATGCCACTGCACTCCAGCCTGAGCGACAGAGTAAAACTGTGTCTCAAAAAAAAAAGAAAGAAAGAAAGAAAAAAGAAAATATTTAAATCTCGTTGGAGGCTGAAGCACTAGTTTTGGTCTTTAAGCTTCATTCCCCCAACTCACTCTCCTAGAGAGCTGGTATAGATAATAAACACCACTACTCAATATTTATGAAATCCAGTTCTTCTGCAAATATATCAGCAGGCATGTTCAGTGGAGGAACAAATTCTATCAGGAGCTCGTCACACAGCAATCTGTTCCAGTGGCCAGACGCAAGCACCTCCCTGAATGATAAACATGCCCACGAGATGTGGCATCTGCCTTCCGGGGAGATGGGAGTCCCATCCCCCAGCGTCTATGCCAGGTGTCCCTCACTGTCCATACTCACCACCACCACCTCTCTCTTTGCATTCTTCATTTCTGCAGAGAACAGAACAGGCAGAAGTTAAGCTTCTTGGGTATTAAATTGACCTTAAAATTCTACCCCCACAATGATATTTCCCTAAATAGGCTTTGATCTCAGTCTTGCAGACACAGCAAAGAATTGTTCTGTCCGTAGATGTGTCTGTTGACAGCTTTCCATCTTCTCAGAAACAAATACATATACGTATGTATACACACACACAAGAATATACACACAATTTAATATTTTTTACTCTTTTTCTAGCTTATTATCAGTGGACCTAGGAAACTCGCTTTTAAATGGTTTTTGAGATAAGAAAGAAAGATTACATTGGATAGCTCTGTTCATAAGGCAAAGATTTTGTGCATTCATTTCCCATGCCCTTTAAATTTTATTTTATTTTATTTTATTTTGAGACAAGGTCTCACTCCTGTTGCCCTGGCTGGAGTACAGTGGCACAATCACAATTTGCTGCAGGCTTGACCTCCCAAGCTCAACTGATCCCCTCAGCTACCTCCCCAGTAGCTAAGACTACAGGCATACACTACCACACCCAGCTAATTTTTTTTTTTTTTGAGATGGCGTTTGGTTCTTATTGCCCAGGCTGGAGTGCAATGGTGCAATCTCGGCTCACTGCAACCTCCACCTCCAGGTTTAAGCCATTCTTCTGCCTCAGCCGCCTGAGTAGCTGGGATTATAGGCATGCACCACCACCACTGGCTAATTTTGTATTTTTAGTAGAGATGGGGTTTCACCATGTTGGTTAGGCTGGTTTCGAACACCTGACCTCAGGTGATCTGCCCACCTCTGCCTCCCAAAGTGCTGGGATTACAGATGTGAGCCACTGCGCCCAGCAACCCAGCTAATTAAAAAAATTTTTTTACTACAGACAGGGTTTCACTCTGTTGTCCAGGCTGATCTCAAACTTCTGGGTTCAAGTGATCCTCTAGCCTTGGCCTCCCAGAGTGCTGAGATTATAGGTGTGAGCCACCATGCCCAGCCCCCAGCCCCTTTTAACAAGTGGAATTAGAGGCAGTTTGTGAAAATCTCACAAAATCATCGCAATATGATCAATAGCCATTATAATCAAATTTCTAACCTTGTTTAGACATGCCTTAAGCATGTCAGACACATGCCTGTGGAGTGTTTAAAGCAAGCGTTTTTTGCGTTTTTTTGTTTTAATAAAAACACTTCCCATTTCTTTGTCCTGCCTCCCCCCATACCCTGGAGTCTACTTGAGGCCAGGCCAGGACACCTTCTCAGGCCTGGAGCTGCTCAGATGGATCTTCCCAATCTACCCACTTCCCTGAAGTCATCCCGCTCCCTTAGCCCATCTGACTGCCCCCATCTCCCCTTTCTCACTAGTCTAACCTAAATAATTTGTGGAAATGATCAAATCCATTCGAATGTGAGAATCAAGTATTATCTGTTCTTTCAAAAGAGGCCTGTATCCAGCACAAAGCATTGGCTGTCCTCAGGACACCCCTCGTGGGCAGCAGTAAGCAGGTCCTGTCTGCATTTAACACGTGGAGAGTTCTTTCTTTCTGTGCCATGTGGCGAGGGACAGACCTAGGTGTTTAGTATAGAGATAAAATGATAAAGGAGGTTGAGCTGATCGGAGAGGGCCCTAGGTAGGGCACAGGCAGGGGACCAAGGTGAGAGATCCAGGCAGGTCAAGGCCCTGAGCCCCCGCCCTTCCCCTTCTCCAGCTGCATCCCTTCTGTTTTCTCCCATCCACGGAAGATGCAGCTGAAAACACTCCTAGACGTGATTGCAGCCTGATTCTCTGCCAAGTAGATGCCTTTTTATGTAGCCCAACAGAGCAAGCAAAAAACAACAGATAAAGGAAACAGGTAGTATACATACCTCCTTTCTTTGTCCTATGGGGGGAGAAAAAGAATGGATATTAATTCACCTGAAAGTACGCTGCATTGGTGCACAAATGACACAATGGGATTCCATAGGTAACTATGCCCTTTGACATACGGGGCTTGACTGAAAGAGGGGCCAGGGATAGGGGCCAGAAAGAAGGCTAGACCACCATCCCTGCTTCAAAGAAAGCAGCTTCACCACTATTGGCTTTAGACAAGGGAGGTTCTGGGAATCTGATGAGTTAGTACATTGTCTCTGATGAGAACACCTGGTGAGGACATGACTGCCCCAGTCAGACTGCCCAGCAAGTCTCCCTGCCCTATCCCTTTCTCCCCAAGAGCCAGCAGAGCAGAAGGCTAGGCTCACAGCAGGGAGTTCTTAGAGCTGGCAGTTACATTTTGGTTTCCTGTCACATGAAGAGCTGGACTTGGACCCTACGACCTTTCCCATGATCACGTTAGATTCTATAGCTCTATACTCTAATTTTCTTCTTTGCTACTTAACAAAGACTGGCTGTCATATGGTACAGCTCATTTCCAGAGAGGCCGAGTCTGAGTCTGGTTTTCTAGCTAGTTTTTCTAAGTCAACCATGTTGAAAACAATTAATATTTACAACATAAGTTAAAAGAACCAGGTTCAAAGTGCACATTTAACATTTAGCCATAAATTACATGAGAGTTGCAGTGTCTATTGGATTAGTTCCTTCAAGAACTTCTATCCAAATCCCATCACAGTACACCACCATCCTTACAAGCAATTACTCTTTTAGAGCTGTTTTTTAAAAAAATCAATTTGTGAATAGAGTTCAAACAAAAATGCCTTCTCTAATTTCAGCAGATGCTCGAGCATTTCTTACCTTAAAGTCAAGGTTGCCAATAGCAACAAACTTACCCAATAAATATGGCAAAATGCAATGCATATCTTTATGCTAATACCTTGTACTTTTATAGTCTTTCATCCATAGATTTTAAATTATTTGACAGTTAATAGTTAACATTTAAAATATCTTTAGAAGGCACACATCTTATCACCCCCTCTTTTTGCCATTGAGACATCCTAGAACTCAGAGGTTCCAACACCTCGAGACATTTGGGCATAGTGCTCAACTTAGAATCTAGAATCCTGAACTCACTGGGATTCATCTGTGAAGAATAAGGAAACAAGGTTTTTAAAAAATGACTGGGTAGTGTACTAAGCATTCACCCTATATCAGGAATACAGCTAAGTGCTTTGTTTGCATTTGCTCATTTGGTTGATTAAGTTTACAGATAAGAAAATTCAAGCTCACAGAGGTGGTCACTTGCTGAAAGCCATATTTCAAGAAGATGGTAGAGCTAAGACTTGAGCCCAGGCCTCATCTAACTCTCAAATCTCAGGCTCAGAACCATCTAAGCAGTAAGTTGTAAGAGCTGCCAAAGATCAAGAAGCCTAGCTCCGGGAGAAGTCTATGATTCTCCGGTGCTCTCTTCACATCGCTCTACTATCTCACTTTTAGCCAGTAAAAGACACGTCACAGATTGGCACAAGAAGAGGTATATTAGTGAGCAGGTAAAAACTGGGAAGCGAGAAAACGGCCTGCATTTACAACCCTTAAGAGAGACTGAGACCACATGCAAACCATCAATAATTATTTAGTCACACAAAATCCCAGCTGAGTCACTGGAGACAAAAGCCTAATTCCCTTATTGGTTTTTCATGCTTGCTTTAATTCCATACTATCCTTTAAATATTCTACAAATAAGGGCACAGCATATTCTATCGCTATTCACAACAGGGCTTTTCTGAAGGTTTTATACAGGGCAAGGTCATCAGAAGGTTGATGCCCCAGTCTCATTGAGAGCCCATCACGGACAGAGTAGATTGCCAGGGAAAGCCAATAGGATGGTTTCCTGGCCTAGCAGGTGACAAAGAGGGTGCACCAGGACTGTGGGGAGCTGGACTTCCTTCCCCCATAGCTCCTTTTCCTGCCTTCACTCCAGGCAACCTGCCTGGTAGAGAAATCCTGATTCTCCATTTTTCCTTCTCTAGACATCACCAGAAACCGTGTCCTAAAGGAAGTGGGGAAGAGGACCCAGCCCACTGGCAACTTACAGAGGTTTCTTGTTCTTCCCAGTCTTGCCGGGGCAGTGTCTGTGGATGGCTTTGGCCAACAGGATGACCAGGGACACCAGGAGACCCAGAAGCAATATGGATCCCAAAGTGACGACAAAAGGCACGTACCATGCTGACGGAGAGTAAACGTTTTTCCTCAGGACCTGGTAGGTGACCCTGGGCTTGAACAACAGAGAGCAGGGCGGGTGAGTGGAGGGTGGCAGCGATTTGCCGTTCAGCACTCTCTCGCGCTGAGTGTGTACTCCGCTCCTTGTTCTTGCTCTATAAATTGGACATCTGTGTGCTCACAGTTCTTGCTGCTTCAACACATCACCTTATTTATAGGCTCTGCAGACATCCATTAGATCGAACCCAGAAATTTTAGGGAACTGAAAAGCAACTCCAGGCCTAATTTTATTCTCTGTCTTCCCCTTCCCCAAAACTAAAAAAAGTCCATTGGCTTTTTTTTCTGCCATGTCTGGGCATAACCCAGGGACGAATATAGGCATTGTCTCTCACCAAGAAGGCATAAGCCACGTAAGTCTTTTTTTTTAACACCTTGTAGGCTTTTCAGGGTTTTCTCAGCTGCAAGCTGCCACTGCCAGAGGAGTGAGCTGACAGCGCAGCGAAGCCTCAAGCTCAGCATCTACTTCCTAGAGCTGGAGACAGCTCCCAAAGAAGCTACAGAGGTTTCGGGATTGGAGATGTCACCATCAGGTCATGCTCTGAGCCCAAGAAAGGTGGGAACTCTTCATTCAGGGGAGCCTACCAGATCCTCCCACAAGGAAAGAGCTTAGGGTTGCCGGATGCCTCCGTTCACTGGGGTTCTATTGACTCGAGCACAGGAGACAAGCATGAACCAGCTCCTGGAATAAACTCTGAGAAGAAGCTGGCCACCTCCACAGGGGGTTCGCTAAGGTTCTGATTACCTTCCTTCTGGCATGCTGCAGGTATGAGGGCTGCCGACTAGGGGTGCAGCTTCTATTAGGAGGAGGAGGAGGAAGAAAGGGGGCAGATGAGTCAGCATAGATGCAAACCAGTTCCTCCACGGGGCAGGAAGATAATCCTGTTGTCAGATTCCAGGCTCTCCCTTCCCTCTCCAGACCTGTGATAGCACCTGGTCATTTTCTTCCAAAGCTTTCCCACAGTCTGTGTTTACTTTGTCAGTCTGAGTATTTATTTGTAATCTATCTCCCCCTCCAGATCAGTGGCTCTCAGACTTTAATGCACATCAAAGTTCCCTGAAAGGCTGATTAAAAACACAGCTCACTGGGTCCCACCTCCAGAGTTTCTGACCCGTTAGGTTAGGGGATAGAGTTGGAGATTCCAGTTTCCAGAATCCTCCCCTGGAGGTTATGGTGATGATCATGGTGGGGTGACCTATAACTTTAGTCATCTAGGGTGGGCCTGAGAATGTGCATTTCCCGCCAGTTTCCAGGTGGTGCTCATTCTGCTTGTCTAGGGACCTCATGTTGAGAACCATTGGCCTACACCATCATCTTCCTGAGAGCAGGGATCATTTCTGACTGCTCTGCTAAAGTGACTGGCACACTATAGGCATTACATCGATATTTGTAGATTGGACGAATTGTTTCTGGAGTGGAGGTGGGGTGTAGGGCACAGATTGGCATGTGAAACTCTTCAAAAGATGTGGAAAAGAGCACCCAGCAGCAAGTAACCTAATTTCATGGACATAGACTTGCAAAGACGCATCTGAACAAGCAGAGAGGAGTTGTGAAAGTAGCAACTGGCAGCATGCCCATGAAAATCAGCTCCTGTGCCACAAGCCACACAGATCTCTCACAGGTCTCTGCACAAACATGCACTCTTCTCTACCAGAACAGGAAAAGTGAGTGGTTTTATGAGTCTGAGGTCTCACCAGATTTTTGCCACCCTGTAGCTACTCCCGCCCAGCCCATGGCTGCCATGTTCAACAACAACCTAATACCTTAACTCTTTTCAGTCCACCCCATGTATCTCCAGGGGGGAAAGAAGTCCATCAGCATGACTCACAGGAGAACGTGGCTGGGGATTCCAGGTCCTAAAGCCCTTACCCTGGGGGTTGTGGTGATGACAGTGGTTGGGTGCGGAATGACTTTAATACTCAGTGTCACTGTTCCTGTCTCAACGAGAGCCTCGGCTTTCTTCCTGCCAGACAGCAAGTTGTCATCAGTTACGTAGACAAGTAGCTTGTAGTCCCAGATCTTATCAAGCCCACCAGCATAGTCAAAGCGAGACATGAGCAGCAGGCGTGTGACGTTGGAACCAGCGTTGGGAGAGAAGGTGAAATGATTGTTGACGTTGCCTAATGAGATTCGATGCAGGGGTGTTGGTAAAAAGAAGCAAAGAGAGTAAGAAATAAAGGTTTAGAAGAAAACTGCATTCAATAATTTGCTCAAATTTCTACACCTCAGATGTAGACTGTATCTCTGATATACCAGAGCTGGATTAATTATATGCTATAGGCTTTAACTGCACCAGAGATGGCTTTAGTACAAAGAAACCCTTGCTCACCACCAGCGTGCCTGCAAATGAGGCTGAGTGGAACAGGACAATAGGACAACACCCTTAGCCTAGTACCATCTTGCTGAGTATTAAGCAGAGACTTTGTAACCCTGCTGCAGCCCCTTCTGATGTATTATCCAGCAATTATTTGGTAACAGCATGTGTAATTCTCACTTAGACAAATGAGTGGGCAGCAAGAGGGTAGAATAGGTCACATCCCTAGCCATAAGCCAAGTTCACTGCATGCTTTTCACAGGACCCGGTGGGTCACACTGGTTATGGATGTCCCTGGAGTCCCCTGAAGGAAGGTGCCTCCTGGCTTTGCAGGAATTGCAGCCCCAAGTCCTCCTGAACCCACCCCATCACACCCCCAAACACACACACAGCTCTGCTAGGGCTCATGGCTCAGCTCAGGGAGCCTGGGGCAGAGAGGCTGTCAGCCCAAGCACACGCCTGCTCATTCCTCCACTGGCTCCAGACTCATTACCGACTGAACACCGGTAAATGGAGCAGGAGATGATGCAATTTTTGTTCCCTTAGCAGCAAAATGCTCCATAAAGGCCTTAGGGCTCTCAGTATGGATTATTTCCATCTTCAGCAACTGCAGTCTCGAGGCAGTTTCTGCCCCTGGGTTTTGTGACACAGCCAGCTCGAGAGGCTTCCTACTGTTCGAGTTCCTGCTCCACCAAGGGCACAGCAGGCAGCAGGATGGGTTTTTACTCTCACGTGGAATTGTTCTGCTTGTTTGGGTTTAAATCTCTGGCCCCAGCACTTCATTAGATGAGCTATTTTGGTCTAATTTCCATTGAGGGGTGCTCTTTTTTCCCTACAATGGTATATTTTTAAAGAGAGAAGATGAATGGAGCAGAAGAGAATTCCTGAGGACACATTTCAAAACGCACTTAATCTATTTAATCTATTATTATCCAGAGAGAGGACTGGGATTCCCTGCCCCCACTACAAGCTTTCAGGAAAAGAGGGGGTCGAAAAGTTGGACTCAATTTTTTCTAATGACACTAATATGCTTTATGACTCATACTGTAGTCAGGAATTGGGGGATAGGGTTCACCCGTTTCTTGGGCCTTTGGGCAGTTATGTATGGGGGTCTGTAGGAGTGAGGAGAGAGGGAAACTGAGAGGAGTGCTAGGAAGCATAGGGGCCGCTAGACTCTGTATCTCTGCTTTCCTCATTCAAATACTTCTCCAGCAAGCTGGGTGCAGTGATGTGCACTCATAGTCCCAGCTACTTGGGAGGCTGAGCAGGAGGATTACTTGAGCCCAGGAGTTCAGGACTAGCCTGGGCAACATAGTGAGACCCCATCTCAAAAAAAATAATGCCTTCCCCACTCCCATCCCACTTTGCCCAGATCAGTGTGTGAGCACAGACCCCCACCCTGGACAACTTCAGGGTCCTCAGAGACAGTACTATACCTGCGCCAATGGAGTAACGGAAAGATGTGGGGCTGGAATCAAGGTCAGTACACATCAGCTTGAAGTTCTGAATATTTGTGCCAACTTTCAGATCCACTGGGAGAGCCAGGAAATAAGAGTTTGGAGTGCAAACTGGCTTTTCATCATTTTCTTCAAGGATGTTCACGGTAACCTAGAGCAGCAAGGAGGTAGGTGGTCATTCTCAACAGCTAAAACTCGTTGCGTGCTTACTGCCTGTAGGCAGTTTTCAGGCTAAGCACTTTTCCTAGATTAGCTCATTTAAACTCACGTGAGATAGATGACGTGATTATTCCCATTTTATGGATGAGAAAATTGAGGTTTCGAGAGACTAGGTAATTGACCTAAGATCATTCAGCTAGTGAATGGCAGAGCTGGGACTTGAACTCAGGTCTGAACTACTCCAAATCCTATGTTATGAAAATCCTACACCATGTGCATGTGTGTGTGCACATGTATACACATACTTTGCCCTCCCCACGCACATGCCTGCGCCTGGACACATAGGCTTACTGACAGATAATACTGAATTGTTTTTCCAGGAAGGTGCAAGTTTATGGTGATTCCATGAGCTTCCTTGCCTGCTGCCGCTTGTGAATTGGAAGGTTTCTTTTTTTCTTGACACAGAGCCTCGCACTGTCACGCCCGGGCTGGAGTGGTGCTGTAGCGCAATCTCAGCTCACTGCAACCTCCGCCTCCCAAGTAGCTGGGATTACAGGAGCCTGCCACCATGCCTGGCTAATTTTTTGTATTTTTAGTAGAGATGGGGTTTCACAATGTTAGCAAGGCTGGTCTCGAATGCCTGACTTCGTGATCCAACCCTCCCTGGACCTCCCAAAGTGCTAGGATTACAGGTGTGAGCCACCGCACGTGGCCTGTAAATGGAAGTTCTTTAACTCCAGCATACACAGAAATAGTTCTCAAGCCTGGCTCTGCTTTCTTGGGCCCATTTCAGATTAAATAGATTGAACTCTCTGGAGGGTGGGGCCCACAGCCTTCCATGTATGTTCCCCAGCTGATTCCAATATGCAACCAGGGCTAAGACCCACTGGGACAGAACAAGCAGGCCTGGTTAAACCGGGATCTCATCTGCAACCTGGGCTATTAGCACTGTGCCAAGCCCTAGGGCTCACCTGCCACAAGCAGGGGTCAGCCTATTTTCTTTCATCGCTGTCTTTTATGCCTGGTGAATTGGAATATAGCCTGGGATGCCTGCCAGCACAGAATCGTAGAATGTCAGCCCTGAAAGGGACTTGCGTGATCATTTAGTTCACCACCCTTTTTAAAAAGCTTATGAGTTTTGAATCACATTCATGCTAACTTTGAAATTTGGGATTTCATCTATTTCTGAGCCTGGGAATAAATTGAAATGTTCACTCTAGTTAGCTCCCAAAGTGAAGTCCATTCATTTTTCTCAAAAAAAAAAAAAAAACCAGCCTAACAAACACTGCAATTATCTCCAACTTTCCTTGGGTAGCAATGCCAAATCTTACATATCATTAAAAGCATCATCTCATTAATTCAGAGCAAGCCATTGGAGGAGCCAGACTGTTTAGGCATTGGGTTATCAGGTGACTCTTCATTTAAGAGATAGAGAAATAGGGATACAGAGATGAGCATTGCTCAGACTCCGTTGGAAAATTGGGATCAAAGTTGAGAAATGAACTCAGTCTCCTGACTCTGAACCAATCTTTGTCGATGGCCACCTGCTGCTGAGAGTTCATTTTTGCCTTCATGCTTTTTTACTTTACTAATGGGAAGGACTAGGGAATAGTCTGGTCTTTGCGGCTGTCATGTTGCCCTTGGATCATCCAAACCACTGACAACATGGACCTATCAGACCCTTGCAACTCTAGGTGCGGCAGGGAATCAGCCTCAATGCCCCAGTTGGAAGCATGGAAGAAATGCAGAATCTCAGGCCCCTGACGTACTGACTCAGAGTCTGCATATAACAAGATTCTCAGCATCGGAGGTTGGAAAGCAGGCTAGTAGCACAACAACGATCTAAGATCTACCCCATCTGCTGTGTGTGGTGGCAGGGTAGGAACACGGCATAATTGCTCCTGCGGAGAAAACACGTAACTCCAAAACCACACTCAGCTTCTGGGCAGTACGCATTTCACCACCAGCCTTCAGTGAAGGCAAAATGGGATTTAAAGGGCCACAAGAGGAACCTTGTCCCACAAAGTGGCTTTGTGGGTCCACCAGATATTCCAATATCTGGACACCAATTTAAGTGCTTCTCTCTGTCACCCACAAACTTAGGCCTCAAAAATATGTGGGGTTGGGCGCGGTGGTTCACGCCTATAATCCTAGCACTTTGAGAGGCTGAGGCAGGTAGATTACTTGAGGTCAGGAGTTCGAGACCAGCCTGGCCAATATGGTGAAACCCATCTCTACTAAAAATACAAAAATTAGCCAGGCACGGTGGTACACACTTGTAATCCCAGCCACTTGGGAGGCCGAGGCACAAGAATCACTTAAACCCAGCCCAGGAGGTGGAAGTTGCAGTGGGCCAAGATTGCACCACCATACTCCAGCCTGGGCAACAGAGCAAGACTCTGTCTCAAAAAAAAAGAAAAGAAAAGAAAAGCCTGGATCTTTATTTCCCAGGGCACCTTTACTTGTTTCTTGCCACATCCATTGGATGTGCCCTGGGAAGTTTCCTCACTGCCGCATCCACGCTCTGGGGGTGCCAGAGAGACCCTATGTCAACCAATTGGGTTAGTGGGACTATACCAAGCAGCCCCACTCACAGTGACGGAGCTTGTGTCCTGGCTGTTGGTGGCCTGGATTCTGAGAATATACACGGGGGTTGTTTCATAGTCCACTTTAGTTACCAGCTGGAGTTCTCCTGTCTTGGGATTAATCCAAAATACGTTCGGGTACTGGAGGCCGGCCCCTCCAGTGGAGATGGAGTACAGGAGGCTGCTCTGGGGGAGGTCTTTATCAGTGGCTCGCACCTGTCCCACTCTGGTTCTGGCTGGAGGAATAAAATAATTGCAGTAAGTTCTGCTTTTAGCGGGTAGGGAAGGATGATCCAGGAACAGATGTCCTCACTGCCATGGGCAGAAGGACTTCTGGAGGCCTCCTTGCTGTCCAAACTCTATTTTATATCTTCAATTCTACTAAATTGAAATAATGTTAACCAACACCCACCAGGTAACTGACCCTATGATCCAAGTAGTCCTGTGAGGTGTACTAGACAGTTTGCGCCCCCTTCCCCGTTTTTTTTTTTTTTTTTGAGAAGGAGTCTCACTCTGTCTCCCAGGCTGGAGCTCAGTGGTGCGATCTCAGCTCATTGCAACCTCCACCTCCTGGTTTCAAGCAATTCTCCTGCCTCAGCCTCCCAAATAGCTGAGATTACAGGTACCCAACACCACGCCCAGCTAATCTTTTTCTAGTTTTAGCAGAAATGGGGTTTCACCATGTCAGCCAGGCTGGTTTCGAACTCCTGACCTCAAGTGATCCACCTGCCTCAGCCTCCCAAAGTGCTAAGATTATAGGCATGAGCCACCTCGCCCAGCAATTTATGCCTTTATATAGACTCCAGGGACACCAATCATTTTGCTCTCATAAACAATAGTGCCAAGAACGTACATCCTCACACAAACATCTCTTTGTAGAAGTGTTGTCTAAAAGTCCCGTGTGTTTCAATTTTCTGTAATGAGCATGAATTGCTCTTATAAAAATAAACAATTTTGAAATAATTTAGCAGTTGGTGATTACAGATTATAGATTTTAAATCCTCTTCCATTTTGCTAATTTTACAAATACTGTTGGTGGGGCTGCTAGCATTCTGGCTTGCTTGCTTTATAGAAGTTCCTTTCCATAAATTACATTCCTCAAGGGCAGAAGCCTTCTCTTGTTCAATTCTAGATCCCCAGCACTAAGTGTATGATCCAAAGTAGGTGATCAAAGAGAACTGCAGTAAGATCTGTGAGTTCACAGAAAGCCTGTTCCTTTCTGATTTGCTATTCACTGAATAAAGTATAAGAAATTAAAAGCATTTTCTTAGGACCTTCATTTTGCATTTTGCTTGAAAACTTAATGTCAGGAAATGGAGACCATCCTGAAGAGAATGGATCATTTGAGAGGGAGTGTTTTGGTTTTGGTTTGATTTGTTGTTGTTGTTGTTGTTGTTGTTGTTAATATGAAAAAAGTATCCATGATCTAAAGATGAAAGGCTGTGGGGAGTCTATTACACGAGAGCATTTACAGTATAATCTTCAAGATGAGAGAGCAAAAGAGAGGCAGACAGTGAAGCTGGAAGTGGAGAGTGAGTCTTTTCCTTAATGGGGTAAGAGTCTGCAAAAAGCAAGGTGTCGTAAAGGGTAGAAAAGAAGGCCTCCAGTGAATCCTAGCAGGGGAGAGATAAATTGTCTTTATTTTGTTTGTAAATGAAGGAAATACAGAAATGGGAAACCTTTTCTCTGTTGCTAAATTTCAATTCTCTGGGTGAGCTGGATAAAACTCATAGTGGAGACCAAGAGAAAACTTAAGCTTCAAAAAGGGAGGATTAGCAGAATTGGGCAAACAGACAAGGAAGCAATCAGAGGCTTCCGAGAAAGGCAGTTTCATCAACAGTTTTCAAAAGTCCAAGTTTCACCTGAAGGGCCCCTCAGCAGCAAGGAAAATTTAAAAGAAATAAAAGATGCAATAAATACTAATCAGCTGTGAATCACTGTGCAAAACAGCACAGGAGGCCTCCAGAAGGGAGCTTTCCACTCCGAAGAACACGCGTTTGGACAGAGTCCATCAAGAGCACTGTGGTCTGTGACTTTGTGACTTACCTGGTCTTCTTTCTGACACAGAAAATACGTAGGATGGCCTATCAAAAATGAGAGGAAACTCATTTTCTGGGCTTGTTAGGATATAAATGTAGATGTTATCTAAAAATGGAAATAGAAACACATTTAATCACAAGTTCATGTTCATCCATTTGTTTATTCAACATCTTTAAAGAATCTCCTGTGTACAGGCTCTGCACATAGGGGATACCAGGTGACTAAGCTCTGGGAACTCCTGCCTTTTAGATGCTGAGGGTGGTCACCCTTTGATAAGCACATGAGCACACAGGGCACTACAGAACCCAAAGGAGGAGCAGCTTCCAGGAGAAAGTACAAGCTGAGCCTTACAAGGATAGAATTAGACAAATGGGCCAGGGGCGAGATTGGTGGGGCGTTGTAGGCATATGCAAAAATGCCAACGTATTAAACCACATAATTCATTCAGGAAAACTTCAAGCAAGCTGTTCGCCCAGTTGGAGAAAAATGGTGACTTGGGCCAAGCGAGGTGGCTCACGCCTGTAATCCAGCACTTTGAAAGGCCAAGGCGTGTAGATCACTAGGTCAATGGTTTAAGACCAGCCTGATCAACATGTTGAAACATCGTCTCTACTAAAACTACAAAAATGAGCTGGGTGTGGTGGCACGTGCCTGTAATCCCAGCTACTTGAGGGGCTAAGGCAGGAGAATAGCTTGAACCTGGGAGACAGAGGCTGTGATGAGCTGAGATTGTGCCACTACACTCCAGCCTGGGAGACAAAGTGAGTCTCCATCTCAAAAAAAAAAAAAAAAAAAAGGTTGGGGGGCTTGGAGGCAAGTGACAGGAGATGAAGCTGAAGAATTAAGTGGCAACAAATGATGAAAATTTTTGTATCCCAAGCCCAAGAGTTGGAACTTGAACTTGACAGCTACAGGAGATGCTTGAAGGCTTTAACCAAGAAAGTAATATGATGACATTTGCATTTCCTGAAAAATCATTGACAGAAATGTGGAGGATGCATTGGAAAGTGGTGAGACTGAAGGTAGAGAGACCCTTCAAAGACTCTTAAGTGTTGTAATTCAGTCCCTGGGTGAGAGCAGTACTAGTGAGATGGGGAACCTAGTTCAATACCTAGTATTGCCCAGCAGAGTTTAGTTATTGATAAGAAAGACACATGAAATAAAACAAAATGATACTTGCTTTTATAGTAAGGGGCCCCCACATCCTGCACCTGGATTATCACCATGTATTTATTGCCGGCTGCTAGATTACTTGGACTTTCATAATCTAGATCACCAATCAGCTAGATTAAAACAGAGATAGTAGATTATACAGATTAAACAATCCTATTTATTGTGCTGAGAGAGACATTTTCATGTGTTGCTACTGGATATGTAAATTGGCAAAACACTTTTGGAAAACACTTTGCCCATAAAAATGAGGAGCTTTAAAAAGTTATGACCATACCTTTGCTCACTGCTAGTGAATTTGTTGAAATAATTTACCAGGAGAGAGAATCTATGTACAAACATATTCATTAAGCAGTACTGTTCAACAGCACAGGATCACAACTTCAGATTCATTGAAGAAAAGCACAGAATTGAATCTTATATGCAGGGCTGTTTCATCATAGCAGTCTCTCCTTACTATCTATGGTTTTGCTTTTGACAGTTTCAGTTACTTACAGTCAACCGCAGTCTGAAGATAGTGAGTACAGTATTATAAGATATTTTGAGAGAAACACATCCACATAACTGGTTTTCTTTATTCTTCTTTAGAGATAGAAGTCCCCTTTGTTGCCCAGGCTGGTGTGCAGTGGCTATTCACAGGTGTAATCATAGCTCACTGCAGCCTCAAACTTGTGGCCTCAAATGATCCTCCCATCTCAGCCTCCCAAGTAGCTGGGACTATGGGTGTACACCACCATGCATGCCACATAACTTTTGTGATACTATTTTGTTATAATTTTTCTATTTTATTGTTCATTATTTTTGTGAATACTTACTGTACCTAATTTATAAATTAAACTTACTATAGGTATATATGTATATAAGGAAAAAACATAATGTATGTGGGGTCTGGTACTGTCTGTGGTTTCAAGCATCCACTAGGGGTCTTGAAATATACCCACTGTGGATAAGGGGGCACTACTGTATTTAAAATATTTATGCTGGCTGGGCACGGTAGCTCATGCCTATAATCCCAGCACTTGGGGAGGCCGAGGTGGGAGGACTGCCTGAGACCAGGAGTTTGAGACCAGCTTGGGCAAGGTAGCAAGACCCCATCTCCACAAAGAACTAAAAAATTAGCCAAGCATGGTGGTGCACTCCTGTAGTACCACCTGCAAGGGAGGCTGAGATGTGAGGATCACTTGAGCCTAGGAGTTCGAGGCTCTGGTGAGCTATGATTGTCACATTGCACTCTGGCCTAGGTGACAGAGTGCAATGTAGTCTCTTACAAAAATAAATAAAAATTAAAAATACTTATGCATATAGGCATAAAATACACATGAAATATATCTATAGAAAAAAGACAAGAGGGAAATGTACCAAACTGTTAACACTGGTTAGCAGTAAATGGTGATGCTTTTCTGTGCTTTTACATTTTCTACAGTGAACATGTATTAATTTCCTAAACAGAAAAAAATTGAAATTATTTTTAAGATGGTGCAATGAATAAAGTGGGTGAGATGTTCTTGGGGATTGAAGAAGGGTTTGGGGTGTGAGGTAGAGAAGAAAGCACAGTGAGGGGAGGGCAGCAGGCGGCTGGCTTCCCTTCCTGCGGCTGCCGCTTTCCCAGCGCTTCTGTTTTTCTCTTTTCCTTCGCCACACCCTCCAGCAGAAGCTCTATAAGGAAGAGTCTAACTCAGCTCATGGGGACCCACTTTTCATGACCATCCTTCCTCCAGTGCAGCGTTTGTCCCTTGGAGTTGCCAGTGAGGGGGCTCCCTATACATCCTCACTGTCTCCCTCTCCTCTGGTCTCCAGTGGTTCTGCAGTGTGGAATTTATCCAGACACGCTCAAGGCCCAGTCCTGCTTTCTCTCACCTCACACCTCTATGGGCCAGGAATGAGCACTCAAATAAACAAAAGTGCCTGAGCACAGAGGGCACTGACGTGTCTGGGAAGGCACACTAAGCAGACACACAAACTGCATGCTACCCAAGAAAGAATCCAGTCCTTAGTGGCCCGGGCACAACTATGTGTAACCAACGATTCCTGGAACAAGGGTAGAATAAAGAGCGAATGGAGAACACAGACTCACTATTAAGCCTGTCAGTTACAGTCGCTCTGAGAGGGAGTTACCTTGGAAATTTCTCTCTATGGGGCAGCAAAAGCACGATGCGTGTTGGACCAGTTCCCGATGCCCTTTTAATGATGCAATGACCATTAACTGACCACAATTTTCCCAGAGCCAGCTGGATCCTGTAAAAATCTGCCGCCGCTCCCCACTCCAGATGGCATGGTGAAGTTGAATCTGTTGTTTGGTGCCTCACTGTCATCATCGAAGCAGAAATTGTTCAGGTCAAGAAGCAACGTCCCGTTGGCTGTTCTTTCCGGCACCATAATGCTGGTGAAAAGACACAATTCAGTATTTTCCCCAACAAATGGTGATTGGGTGTTTCTTCTCACATGGGTCCTGGGCTAGACATCTCTGCTTTCGCTGCAATTCAAAGTAAGTACATGATCACGGCAGTCACCTCCTAACCGGTCTCTCTGATTCCACCCTTGCTGCCTTTTGGGCTATTTTAAACACAGCAGCCAGAGGGATCCTGTTAACATAGTGTCAGATCATATCACTCCACTGCTCCTAAGTCCCAAATGGCTCCTCATTTCACACGAAGTCCCACCTT